>JAQIWQ010000600.1:0-15216 GCA_034695825.1 Folsomia inoculata
TTTTGTCCATTGAGAATATAGTTTTCGCATTGAGAAATTCTTTTGGTCCATTGCGAAATTATTTTCACCATTGAGAAGCTATTTTTCAAATTGCGAAATCCCTTTTGTCCATTGAGAATATAGTTTTCGCATTGAGAAGTTCTTTTGGTCCATTGAGAATATAGTTTTCTCATTGAGAAACTGCAATTGCACTCGAAATCATTGAAATGACTGAAGAAAAATTGACCAGAGCTATTGTGGAAGTTACACGCAAACCCAAGTATTGATTGCAATGTGCAGTGTCAATATTCGAATCGATAATTTAGTACAAATGATTCCCTTATTTATGTAGGTACAAAGCCAACACCATGAAGATATCCAAATTGTCTCGAGATCGTCAAAACCAACCATTAGAGTCAGCAGTTTGGTGGATAGAATATATCATGAGATACATAGATGTATCACACCTTCTTCCTGGCCTGGTTTTTTCTGGCATTCTCGGTCAAGTCAAGAACAGGTCGGGCTGGGGTCGAAATCAATTTTGCTACAGCATCCTCGGTCGGGTCATGCACGGGTCGGGCTTCGGTCGAAATCAATTTTGCTACAGCATCCTCGGTCGGGTCAATGTCGGGTCGGGCTAGGGTCGAAATCAATTTTACTCTAGCATCCTCGGTCGGGTCATGATCGGGAGGGGCTGCGGTCGAAATCAAGTTTACTCTAGGATCCTCGGTCAGGTCATGGTCGGGTCGAGTTGCGGTCGAAATCAAGTTTGCTCTAGCATTCTCGGATAGGTCACGGTCGGGTCGGGCTGTAATGCTATGGTGCAACCGACATGAATAACTCAACCCCGGATTAGTTTGCGAATATATGCTTCAATAAAAATCAATGATATGATATTTTCCATGATATTGAAAGAATCAAGTACTTTATGCCGTTGTGATTTCGTATTTATTTTATTAGCTATGAATCTCCACAATTCATTTCAAAACTTTGATAAATCACAAATTCTTTTACCAAACCTACGTCAAGTATAATTCATGTATTCAAATGTAAAATGTATACACGAACTAGATAACATGTATATACGTACTTAGTGTATAGTTAGTAATAGGTTTTATGTACTTATACAAGCGTCGCATTAGCAGGGTAGAATAGTAACTTTATTTATTAGTAAACCATAGTATGAAAAATCTGAATTAATCAAAACGTCCCATCTTAGTTGATGGCGATTCGTCGTCTGTTGAATCAGATTCGCTCAAATTCGGGTTATTACCCGTTTCGGTTTTCTGGTAATGAGAGTGATTTTTTGTATCCATAGTCGAATCGGAGGACGATTTGGAAAAATCCGAGGACGAAGAATCTGAAGACGAAGAATCTGAAGACGAAGAATCCGAGGACGAAGAATCCGAAGAATCTGACTCTTCGTCCAAGGATGATTTGCAAAACCCCGACGACGAAGACGAAAAATCCGCCTCATTGTCCGATGAAGAATCAGAGGACGAATCCGACGATGAAGAGGAATACGCATCTTGTGGTAATTTCTGGTTAATTTCTCCAATGCCGGCCTTTGCATTTTTATATTTTTCATATCTTGCCGAAATGTTGTGGCATTTATTGCTCGCATCGTGCACCTCGTTCAAATCTGCTTCTATCTCGTCTTCTAACTCGACCTGCTTCAAAGCCGTCTCTATTTCCAGCAACTTACTTTCAGGGATCACGTAACCTACAAACTTAACTTTTTCTTTATCTGTATTCAAAGCACGGATCCTGATCGCTTGGAAACTGGCGTCTTTCTGTACTATCGGAGCCAAGCGTTTTATGGCCGATAACATGTTTCCATGCAAAACATGCAAGTAGAATTTTCGCCGCATGCAATCGGGACGAGTACAGGACTCGTGTCTGTAAACCAAATGTAGCAATTGAGTTTCGCTGAAACAATTGCTCCAGTTTTGTCGAAACGCTACTCGAGAGCTGCATGTTCTGATTTGCGTAGCGAGATGGAATTTAAATATTTACCTAAATTGATGTATACATTTGCCGACCTTTCCAGCATTCCACATAGCTTTCCACATCTTTCTGACCTGTTCTTCGTCTCTTAAATGCTCCCATTTTCGTAAATCCTGCTCGTTGTACGACTTCTAAAACGTATTAACAAAACATTAATTGCATCCCTCTTTTTTTGCATTTCAAAAAACATGTTACATGCCAAAAAATTATAAACTTACTAGATCGCAGTTCCAAGGCGAAAACGCCCAGTACTCTCCAACTTTGTCTTTTTCGTCTCGAGTGACGCAAATTATCTCTTCATTTTGAATGAAAAACCTCGTGTCTTTCTCTTTGACGGCACCTTCAAACACAGTTGTCCAGTTAATTCCACGATCTACAACCAACTTCGAGATAACGCATCTCTGGACCCCCAGTCCATAATGGAATTGTCGTTTAACCTCAAACGACCAAAGCCGGCTAACACCTATCGTTTCTTTTTCCAATTCGCCCTTCTTCCCCATATCTGCCAGTATTAAACAATAGCTAAAATTCAACCGCTCGAGTAGAGCGGCTTGAGTGTCTAGCCTTAGCCCTAGCAATCGGTTAAAAAATTGGTGTAGTTTCCAGTTGGTATTTTTTAATCCCACGTGCTCCAATTCTCCTGCCAACTTAAGTCTAGTTTCGTCTAAGAGAATCTCGTTTACTAAATTCTTGGCACACTTCTCTGCCGTTTTTGGTGAAGTCGAATACGCCTCTCCAATATCGTTCCAAACTTTCATTGAAGAACGGCGCTCTCCCGTCGCAAATGCTCCCTACATAAGAAACATTCAAATTATTAACGCGGAACACTTGTATAATACTCATCATTCGTACCATTCTTCTTAAACGTTCGATAAACGTACATACAAACCGGGATTCTCCAGGGATGTCGGACATCACGACATCATATATAGGCGCCGAAACTTGATTGCTTCTGTGGACTCGTCCATGCTGTTGTACGCCCATTTCCGCTGACCATGGGAAATGCACAATAATTTGTACCCTTTGCCTCTGATTCTTCGCATTCCTGTCTGCATGTAAAGAAATGCCGGTCGAGGCTTTAGGAGAAATAACGACCGAAGTCTTCTCCCCCGATTGGAATCGCTCCAGTTCTATAATGATAAAATAATCAATAAATAAACTGCGAGATTTGCCCAAACATGAACTCCATGACCACGCCATAACGATTCATAAAATAATAATACTACTCTACTATCCTAGGTCGGGTCATGGTCAGGTCAGGCTACGGCTGATCTGAAACCACTACTACACTAAAATTCTAGGCCGGCTCATGGTCAGGTCAGACTATGGCTGATCTGAAACTACTACCACAATAAAATTCCTAGGTCGGGTCATGGCCAGGTCAGGCTATGGCTGACCTGAAACTACTACTACACTAAAATCCTAGGTCGGGACATGGTCAGATCAGGCTGTAGCGGATCTGAAACTACTACTAAACTAAAATACTAGGTCGGGTCATGGTCAGGTCAGACTATGGTTGACCTGAAACTACTACTACACTAAAATCCTAGGTCGGGACATGGTCAGGTCAGGCTGTGGCGGATCTGAAACTACTACTAAATTAAAATCCTAGGTCGGGTCATGGTCAGATCAGGCTATGGTTGACCTGAAACTACAACTACACTAAAATCCTAGGTCGGGTCATGGTCAGGTCAGGCTATGGCTGAAATCAGCATTCACATATATAATGTTCAATTACCGACAAGGATGTCGTCCATTTTGCGGTTAAGAGTGAAAGGAGCCATCAATCCTTCTTGTCTAAACTTTCTGCCAGATAGTTCCGCAACTTCGCTCGGCCCTCCAAGCCCAATTATGATTTTGTCCAGGCTGTTGCGTTGAAGTTTGTTTACAATCGTCCTTGTGTAGTTTAGAATCATGTTCTGGACACTTAGTTCGATAGGGTTCACTGCTCCCGATGAAATGAGCTCCGTTATTTCAAAATTCCGGTCCATTACTACCGCAATACCCAAATGTTTCAACATTTGTAAAATGATTGACCTACAAATTGAATAACATAAGGCGCGTTAGTAGATATTAGTTCAAGGTTGCCTTTCATTCGTCCATCGTTGCTGTCAAACCTGGCGAGGGAAAATCCCACCGATGTGTTTTCGACATCTGTAAGACGTGACATTGCTTCTATTCCGGTATTGGAAACCGCTACGACAAAGCTTTTGTCCACGTACTCGCTACCAAAGCACATGTCAAATAATTATCGTAATCTCAGGCAGACCAAATTTGTATTAATATACCTTGTAATTTCGGGAATCTTTTGCGCCTTGAATGTCAGGATCAGTTCCTCGAAAAACCGTAAATGGTTACCCCAGTACACTTTGGCTAATTTGTCGTCTTCTTGAGTACAGCAGTATCTGTATATGAGTTGCCACTAAAGAAAAAAATCACGATTGACTTCTTCCTGTATCCCCAAACCGATGATTATTGTTGTAAATACTCACAAATTCTGCGCACTCGTCGTACAGTTTCTTTTCTTTCTTGGTGAGTTTGACGATTCGGCGGTTCATCTGGACACCAGCAACACTTAACTGTCGGCAAACAAACGCACCTGTAGATCGAAGATGAAGGGGGATCATTTCCATCATCCCTATTCCTTTCATTTCCAGAGTGGTCTGAAAATCTACAGCATTGCGGAACGGACCGTCCTTTCCCCAAAGATTCAACCGCGACATGTAAAGCCAATGGCGGGGCTCAGTACCAACGGTTGCAGAGGCGTATAAAACTTTGGCCTTTGGGTTTTTTAATTGGAGAAATCGCACGACATCTGTAGCCTCAGTGTCATTTCTTGCTTTGTGGCACTCGTCGAATATAATCTTAACACAAAATTTGTATATTATCTAATTGCTTTCCTAGTCTAATAACGTTTAGGTTTACCGGTCCCTTAAAGTCCTCTCCTATCCAGTCCATAACGTGAAACAACTTCTGATTGTACCCAGAAGATAATGCCGAATAAGTGGTAAATAACACTCCGTTCTTGCCCTCTTTCATCTTTTCAACGGCTACTGGGTTGACGACTGAATTTTTACCAATATGGTTAAAAACGTCCATGTCAGTATCCAGCTCCTTGAACTCTTTTAAAACGTCTTCAAATAAATCCTTTTTATCAGAAATATACAAGGCCTTTTTGAACCCCATCTCATTCATTTCTAGTATGGCAAAGGCACATTGACGCGTTTTTCCAGCGCCCATTTGATCACCTATTAGTTGTAAAAAACTTGTGGACTGCTTTCTTTGAACGTATCCCTAAACAAATTTAAATTTACCATTAAAGAATCCCTCTTGAAATTCCGATCCATCCAGAGTCCATCTATACTTTATGTAGATGCAGCTTTCCACTTGCGCACTGCTAATTTTTTTTCTAGCTACGAGTTCCGGTTTTCTCTCTAACAAGAGCAACACTTTTTGTGCGTCTGTTAGTTTTGGCAACGGTTGAAATCCTAAATTTCCAGCCTCACACAAGTGATCGGGATGAACCGGGTCAGTACGATATTGGATTGGAACTGTGCAAACAAATCACACCCGTTCAGGTAAATAAGCTCAAAAGTACAAATCCAGTATACAATATTTCGTCCTATCCAAGTTAATATCAATCAAAAACCGAAATTTTTAATTCTTACCGTTATCGTCCGTATACAACTCGAAACAATCTCGATCGTCGTACGCCACTCCCATGAAGCTCATTTTAATAATTGTGAGATAAAAATAAATTTACTTAACCGTGGAGCGAAATTAATTACAAACACACTAGACATGTGATTAAGCACTAAAATTTCCCAAGCAAAACAATCCGGCCGAGATTTGTGAACATTCTTCCATCTGCCAACAAACATCAAAAGATATTAGTCAGTAGTAAGATATAACAGGTCTCAGGGCTATCCGTATAGCGGTCGAAGTCATCATATTTCAAATCCTCCATACCACACCATTTACGGTCGAGTCATGGTCGGGTCAGGCTGCGGTCGAAATCAATTCTACTATACCAACCTCGGTCGGGTCATGGTCGGGTCAGGCTGCGGTCGAAATCAATTCTACTATACCAACCCCGGTCGGGTCATGGTCGGGTCAGGCTGCTCTCCAAATCTAATCTACAACACCATCCTCGGTCGGGTCATGGTCGGGTCAGGCTGCTCTGCAAATCTAATCTACAACACCATCCTCGGTCGGGTCATGGTTGGGTCAGGCTGTGGTGGAAATCAATTCTACTATACCAACCTCGGTCGGGTCATCATCGGTTCTGGCTGCAGTCGAAATCAATTCTACATCCCCGGTCGAGTCATGGTTGGGTCAGGCTGCGGTCGAAATCAGTTCTAGGATATCATTCTCGGTCGGGTCATGGTCGGGTCAGGCTGCGTTCGAAATCAATTCTAACCTATCATTCTCGGTCGGGTCATTGTTGGGTCAGGCTGCGGTCGAAAACAATTCTACTATACCAGTGCAGCATATGAACAAAGTGTCGATGAGCCACAAAAAAATACAAATTAGCGAAATGTCATTTTCAGCTGTCGGCAAAATTTTGACGCCTTGGGAAGGAGAAATCTACAAAACGATATGATTAAACTCCGAAAGTTTGCGAATAAAAAGTTACGAATTTAAAAACATCCTCGGTAAAAATACCAAAAACCGAGAAAATGTCTAATATACATAATCGAGGATGGAAGAAATTACATAAAAAGCGATATGATTATATTTTCTCAAACCGGGTTGGTTATGCGATGCAGATCAGAAGCAAGCTTTTTCAACAACATGTTGTTTGTACAATCATAGATATTTGACATTTAATAAAGTAATGTAATTGATAATAAAATTTGTCTAATTACAGTGCTTTAGAATTCTAAGCTGGTGTACTATTCTATAATTCTGTTTATATAATTCTGGTATATGATTCAATATTTAATACCATAATAATGAATGGTAATTTTCATAAGAGGGGCCTTCGTCCGTGAGATTAAAGGGGGTCAACCAACCCAAAAACGACATCTGAGCCTTTGAAAAGTTTATGTCATTCTGCTTTTTCAGATTCTTGCCCGGTAGAATAATTTTCAAAAAATGTTTTACAGGGTATTCCAAACTTCTCAAGTTTTTTTCCATAATGCCAATGAATACTGGTGGTGTGCATTTGATTTGATCTCCACCGTGATCCAACCAAAACTTCACTACGGCGTCCAGAAATCTTAACGGATCTGAAAATTTTAATATTTTATCACGCGGGTACAATAGTCAAGAATGTCAGGAAAATCAGAAAGCATAAAGAATTACCATATTCTACGTCCTTAAACGTTATAAGCTGAATGTTTAGCTGTTCATCAAAGTTTTCGGGTTCAGGAAGGTCAGACATTTCTCCAGGGCTCCACAACTTCGATTGAACTTTCTGCCTTTTTACTTTCGGAGAATTCTGCTGAGAAATCTCTGTAGACAAATATTGCAAGATAAAACTAACAGAACAATTTGCAAATGCATTGTGACCAACAGACCATACCCGTTACAAACATTCTAAGAACTTTGCAAATTTCTTTTATTCGGTTGTTTTCACAATCTTCCGAAGAAACGGTTACTGTAAACCCCTCGTCAACAAAACTTGTACAACTTTTGGGCTTTGTGGCAGACGTGCCTGTTCTGTTAAGACAAAATTCCTTGGCCCAAAAATATCCTTTGTCAATGGCAGTTACTTTCGCAAGTTCTTCCGATACTCGTTTAGCAATATTACTTGGTATCCAGTGGTCTTCGCCATGAATCTAAAAATTGTACAACTCAAAGTATGTATACAGCAAACAAGAACTGTTTATATATTACAAGAATATTTGATTGTTTTACCCCATTAAGTTTTTCACAAACATCTTCAAGTCTGCAGCACAGGTCCTGTTCAACCCGAACAAGAACTTCTTCAAGGTAACGTCCATTATTCGATCTCAAAGGGGTTTTAGATTTGTAAATCTTTTCTTTTGTGTAACCATATGGTGTCCTGTTATTAAATATCAAACCGTAACGTTATTCGTAATGTTTCGTCATGACAATTTCCTAATCCACCTCTTACTTTTTTAGTTCGTCTAAGAACATTAGGACGTCTTCTTTTTCACAGCCCGTAACTTCTAAGAACGCTTCTCTGTATGGATGCTGAAGATATTTTTTGAATTTTTTCTTACCATCCTGGCTCGGTATATGTTTGAGAATGTTTATCACTAGGTATTGAACCCACTCCGAAACTTTCTTCATCTCACAAATCCAAAAGCGTACAGTTTGTTCAAGAATATTCTTATGGTCTACAAAAAATCAAATCCGGGTTATCATTTTGAAGTATTTTGATGGTTTTATGAAATCTGTTTGTCTATATGTCTATCTGTCTGGCTACAAAAATTCTAAACAGTCAGCATACACGATCTACATAACAAAAGGTGAACAATCAATCCATTCGTTCCCTAGTAGATGGCGCATGTTGGATGTTTAGACTTTATGCAACGCCAGTCAGCGACCAGACTCAGTGTAGACTGCATGTAGTAGAGCTTATAGGGTAATCTCGTAACGGGGAAATTGCCGAGTGTGTGGCAGCAAATAACGGGAGTTTAGGTCAAGTTCTGCTTGACTTAACCATGGCTACAAAATCGTATCACACTAACCAATTCTACGTCCATCTTCAAACAAAGTCCATACAAAATCCAAAACACGTTGTTTATCTGTTTCCGTAATTACATTTGCGGAGAATGGGACGACGATGATACAGGAGTGGATTCGGAGGACTGCATTCCATACACTGACAGCATGTCAAAATCTTCTGTCTTGCGTTTCTTGACAGCACGGCTACTTTGGACCATTTCCGTGCACTTGGATTGTAATAATTGCATTAACTCTTTTGCCTTATTGGCGCCAACTGGGCATCCTGTCGTGGTAATTTTCACTTTCAATCGGGCATCTTCGTATTCTGTCAGAAACGATCCTTTCCATGGGGTCAACTCTTTCAATTGTTTCTGTTTCTCCAGAGATTTTTCTTCCAATGAATCATCAGCTGGTAAATTTTCCCACAACGAAATTTCTTCTATTGACCGTTTTAACACAATTTTCGAAATATCATTCCTTTTGGTCTGAAAATGAACTTGAAAATTGTCTTCCATCTTTTTAAAAATCTTTTCTACAATCTCGAAATCGACGGAACAGTGAGCCTACAGTACAAACAAATCAGTTTTTGAAAATTTACCTTTAAAATACAACTTACTTTCTCCAGCTCCCAAAATATATCCCAAATCGCCGACTCCGTCAAGTCAACTCCTTTATTCAATTTCTCCAATATATATTGCGAGTACACGGAATGCTGGCTCTTATTTAAATGCTGTTTTATTAGTTCCTCCATGTTTCACTACTATTTTTCGTCTTAAAAATATTTCCACCTTAAGCTGTATAGTATCTTTATCCAGCAATAACAACTAGCAAATGGATTCTGTGACTGATTGCCACTGCATCTGTAACTACATGCTATATGTAGTTACAGATGAAGTTGCTACCAGCCACGTCCCGTGTCACGTACAACCAGAATATTATTTTGCGGTTAAGTCATTATCTGGTCATGGTCAGTTCAGGCTGATTTCTACTCACCCAACCTCGGTCAGGTCATGGTCAAGTCAGGCTGTGGCAGAAATTCATACTACTACTCAACTATACTCGGCCAGGTCATGGTCAGGTCAGACTGTCGCTGAAATCCATTACTCCACTATCCTCGGCCAGGTCATTGTCAGGTCGGTCTATGGCTGAGATCAGCACTACTACTAGCGTCGCCTTGGTCATGTTGAGGTCAGGTTGTGGCTCAAATTCATGCCACTACTCAACTATCCTCGGCCAGGTCATGGTCAGGTCAGGCTGTCGCTGAAATACATAATACTACTCTACTATTCTCGGCCAGGTCATGGTCAGGTCAGGCTGGGTCTGAAATCAATATTACTATACTAATCTCGGTCAGGCGATGGTCAGGCCAAGGTCAGGTCAGGTTGTGGCTGAAATAAATGCTTCTCTACCATCCATGGCTACTATGTATATCCTCTGTAACCTACAATAAGCTTGTGCACTACTTTCACAGTATAGTTAGCAATTCGTTTTTATTTCACTCTATTTGTTTTAACACAACAGAAGATAATTGCAAGAAAATCCATAAATTATTTAGATGTAGGTACAGCATTTTTGGGTTCAGATGCAGCACTTTTCATTTTTGACTTGAATTGGTCGCAAGCTGCCTTCAACGTTTCATGCTGTCCTGCAAAATACGAGCCGAAATGTTTGAAAAAGGCCTCAATTTCTGTGCCCGAAGAATACAGGTATCGCTGGACACGGCTTGGTCGTAAGTGGGTTTTTTTCACACGTGGATCCTAAAATTAAAAAGTAAAACGATTTGAATTAGGCAAATTTAACATTTGTCATGGAGTCGATAAACAACATTGTGGAGTCACGTACTTTTAGCATTTCTTTTATTACTTCCTCGAACTTTGGCGGCGCGGATTGGAATGTTTGAACAACCCGGCACCAAACCCAGATTGCATAAAACTTGTCTGTAAATGAACGAGTTCACTGTCATCATTCCTGACACCACAAGGTATTTAATTGACTGAATTCCACAAACCTTCACATAATACAACCCCGTCGTTTAGGGCTGGTCCCAAAGCTTGGAAAAATGCCGGGTCTACAATCAACTCCTTCATACCACTTTCATGGAGCCATTGCTCATAAACCCCAATATAGTGTGATGGTGCCTAAGTAATTAAATCGTTAAAGACTTAAATTAAATCAAACTTTACAAAGCATTTCTATTATCACTAAAAAATATTGGATACCATGCTATCCGTTTGTGAATGGGTGTCTGTTTTCTGCAACTGCCTCATTTCGGAGCACATATCGGTGATTTCGTCGGCATCGGTATTTGAACACTCTTCAGTCATGGTAGCATGGGCATCAGTTTGCAGAAGTCTTTCCGTCATGGTCTCAGCATCTGCGCTCTTCTCCAACCGCTGCTTCTTCAGGAACGGTTCATCTTCAGCGATTTCTGACGGGGTTTGGTTTTCTACATACACCAAAGGATTATCGATCAAATCAGCTACTAAAATATCAGTTGGTAATTTGTTTTCCTTTGTATTACCTTTATACCAACGTTCGTAATCAATTAATATATGCCGAGTGTCGTGGCAGAATTTACCGGACTCCAGAGACGCGTTTATCATGCTGCTTGTCCAGATATCAACAAGGTGACTTTCTAAAAACTTTCGCATCTTTTTGCAGTCATTCCCAAAACCAATGACGTGGACCCCGCTTTTGTCGAAACTTCCAATTTGGCTTTTCCTTATTACAGTACCCCCATTTTCCTGTGTGTGTAAAATGTGCATAATCTATTAAATGCAATCTAACCAAAAAATACTTTCTAACCTCGACCAAGTCCCTAATACTATTTGCCACGGCAATAGTACCATCATTCTCTCTTGAATTGAGAAAAACAAATTGATGACCATTGAAGATCCCGTCCTTGGTTTCATCTTCAGATGTACCAGAGCTGTCACTCCTTCCAGCGGGTCCCACATATCCTTGTTTTTCAGCCCAAGTTCGAAGGTTGTCATATCCCAACGATTTGGACGATCCAACCATTTTCAGCCGCTTTTCCCATTCTTCCCTCAGAGCCGCCATTTGCGGCATCCCTTTCCCATTGTATCCCTACGAAATTAGTAAACACCTAAACTCTAATAGATATATACAACCGCTTTATGATAAGTGATGTTATTCATACGTCTTTAAAATTACGGAAGACATCCTTCAGATCCACCTCTCCAGTCAAATCCAGGTCTCGAAAAACCAATTCGTAGAATCTACGAGCATCACATGCGAATAATGACACCCTATCGGTTTTGGATTTTCCACTCTATATCCATTGAACGCAAATTAGATTTATTTAAGTTAATAATTTAAAAACACTTGCCTTCTTTTTTTCACCCCCCATCCCTATAAATTAATTCACGGACTCGAAATTTCGATCACTTGGCTGCCTAAAGGGTCACCCACGTGCGCTAGTATTATTGCAACTTTTTGTGATAAATGACAAATTTTACTGATAACTAATAATAATAGCTTGCGGTCATTTGGGGCATAACTTGCCTAGCTGAAACACAGGACAAGCCCGGATGTTTAGGCATCTGTTCAGATGCTGGAACAGGTAGCCATACAACCTGAATACCAACCTCACAAGATGCGACAGTCATTATGTTCAACATCCGTCCAGACGGGACAGGTGAGTAGGTAGCTATTAAACGGAGCCATGACCTTGCCGATAACAAAAGAGTAGTATTGATTTCAGCAAAGCCTGGCCTGACCGTGGTCTGACCAACGACCGCAGAGTAGTAGTATTGATTTCAGTAACAGCCCAACTTGAACTTGATCTGACAAAGGATATTAGCGTATTATTAAAGTTGATTTCGGCAACAGCATGACCCGACGATGACCTGGCAGAGGATGGCAGAGTAGATTCGATTTCAGCCGCATGATGACTCGACCATGACCTGGCCGTTCGATTTCAGCCGCATCTCGGGCCCGACTGAGAATGGTAGAGTAGAATTGACTTCAGCCACCGCCTGACCTGACCATGACCTGACCCTGGATGGTAGAATAGAATTGATTTATCGACCTCTGAAATGACCATGACCTCGCCGAGGATGGTAAAGTAGAAATTATTGCAGCTGCAGCCATGCCCGATCATGACCTGGTCCAGGATGGTAGAATATAAATTGTTTCAGCCACAGCCGCGGCCTGACTAGACCTTGACCTGAAAAAGGTTGGATGGAGTAGTATTGATTTCAGCCACGAACTGACCTGACCATGACCTGACCATTACCTGCCCGACGTTAGTACACCAGTTATATCACAGCCAATCTGTTCTGACCAAGGACCTGACCGTAATACATTGTTGTCGCAGACTAGAATTCAAAACATTATGGATTCATCATGATTGGGTTCATCATGGGTTTGTGGGCGGACATTTTGCATTCGCAAAGCAGATTTGTCCATTCGCATAGTACTTTTATCATTCGCAAAGCAGATTTACCCATTCGCATAAAAGTTTTATCATTCGCAGACTAGATTTATCCATTGGCAAAGCACATATTGCATTCGCAGAGCAGATTTATCCATTCGCATAGTACTTTTATCATTCGCAGAGCAGATTTGTCCATTCGCAAAAGACTTTTTACATTCGTAGAGCAGATTTATCCATTTGCAGAAAAGTTTTATCATTCGCAGACCAGATTTATCCATTGGCAAAGCACATATTGCATTCGCAGAGCAGATTTATCCATTCGCATAGTATTTTTATCATTGGTAGTGCAGATTTGTCATTCGCAAAGCACATATTGCATTCGCAGAGCAGATTTATCCATTCGCATAGTACTTTTATCATTCGTAGTGCAGATTTGTCCATTCGCAAAGCACATTTTGCATTCGCAGAGCAGATTTATCCATTCGCGTAAAAGTTTTATCATTCGCAGACCACATTTGTCCATTCGCAAAGCACATTATGCATTCGCAGAGCAGATTTATCCATTAGCATAGTACTTTTATCATTCGCAGGCAGACATTCGCATAACAATCTTTTATTAATGATTGCAAGTCATTTATGGTTTACAACTTTCTGTCTGTCTATCCGTCTGCCTGTCTGTCCTTATGCGATTTGCTATATATGTCCATTTTACGCTTCCGTCACTATAGTTCTATTGATTGGTACCGCCACCACGTGGGAAAGCTTAAACTAACCAAATCCTCCGATTATTGAATTTACTGTCGTGGAGTTTATCCTTAGTTTCGTTTTCCGTAACCGGAAATTTACAACTAGCGCGCTAGCGCTAAGTGCACCATACATAATGCACGGACTCACCAACGCATTAAAATTCAACTGCAATAAATCCAATTTCTTGATTTGACTTTTCAAGATGCAAAACGATTTGGTCGGATTTAGAACCAAACTGTACACGCAAGGAGTTAAAAATATCCGCACCCAACAGAACCAAATCATGACCGTTGACGAAAGCATAGAATTGATTTCGACCCCAGCCAGGCCAGACCTTGACCCAACCGAGGATGGCTAAATAGAACTAATTTCATACGCAGTCTGACCCGACCATGACCTGACCGGGGATGAAAGAGTAGAATTAGTTTTGACCGCAGCCTGATACGACCATGACCTTCCCAAGGATGAAAGAGGAAAAATCAGTTCAGCCACAGCCTGACCCAATCACGACCTGATCGAATATTTCGGGTAACAATCCTTCCGAAATCTGTCCAAATCGGACAATTAGCTAGCCGGAATGTACAAACATCCGTACTGGAATTTTAGCCAGCCGGAATCTTCAGACATCCATCCTTATCGGACAATTAGCCAACCAAAATATTCAGACATGAGCCCAATTGGACAAATAGCCTGAAGGAAACTTCAGACGCCGGATAACCGGCCATCCCGGATACAGCCAAAGTGTCCCGCCAGAAATTACTACAATGACATTATCTCTATAAGGCTAACCATCCCTGACCGGCCATCCCGGATGCAGCCAAAGTGTCCCGCCAGAAATTACTACAATGACATTATCTCTATAAGGCTAACCATCCCTGACCGCAAAACCATGGAATAGAATTGACATCAACCGCAGCCTGACCCGACCATGATCTGGCAGTGCATGACAGACTAGTACTGATTTCAGCCACAACCTGACCCGACCACGACCTGGCCAAGAATGAAATAGGAGAATTGATATCAACAGCAGCTTGACCTGGCCAGACCATGACCTGACCGAGGATGAAAGAGGAGAATTCATTTCAACCACAGCCTGACCTGACCACGACTTGTTCGAAGACGGCAAGTAACGATCCTGAATGTTCAGGCATTCGTTCAAATTGGACAATTAGGCAGCCGAATGTTACGACATCCGTCCATATCGGACAGTTAGCCAACCGGAATGTTCAGACATCCGTTTAGATTGGACGGAAACCCGCCCAGGGTGCCCACACAGCCGTAAAGATTGGACGGATAACCGTCCAGAATTTACAACCATCCGTCCAAATTTACCTGGTAACCGACCGGGGTGTTCAGACATCCTACCATAATGGACGGATAGCCGGCCATCCCGGACACCCAGAAAAAGTGGCGGCCGTCCAGATTGGACGGATAATCGTCCAGAA
>JAQIWQ010000601.1:0-15166 GCA_034695825.1 Folsomia inoculata
GGTGGGGGTGGGGTGGGGTGGGGGTGGGGGTGGAAATTGAATGGGGTGGGGGTGGGGTGGGGGTGGGGTGGATTTATCACAACCCGGTGATTCTTTTATGCAATCATGTCTCAGGTATGCAGAAGGAGACAAAATACCATAAATGCTAAATTTGTGCCAAATAACATGAAGGCGAGGGTTATACCTGCTAGTCATAACTCTCAAATGCTTGTAGATAAATACATACCATTCGAGAAATAGGTATGGAACCCACTCTTTGTTGAACTTGGCAACGAACTTGACTGAATTAAAACTGATATAATGTAACACGAACCTTGAATCAAAAGTAGCATTATCATTCATTTTTTAACACCTTTCGAAATGCTTTCTTTTCGCGACAACTTGGAATCGCCTGAATTCGACTCTTTCCACTTGACCACTTCAAGGCATCCCTCGTTCATTGTGAGTGAAGTGACCTTCCTCCAGGTAGCAACAACCACCAAGGTCTCCGCGCCCACCGCATCAACTTTATGTTCAGGAACAAGAAACCCTTGCCTCCTTAATACAATGTTTAATACATAATTGGTAATCTGCTTCACACAATCACACATGAATCTTATTCATCCAAGCAATTTTAAAATTAACTTAAGTACACCAACACAATTGCATACGTAAAAGGTAAAGACTACATGACAGGAACGAAACGAATAAGCAATATACGATACGTAAACGACAGCAACCCCAAAGTACCTTGAATTCCACTATAAATTTTATTCCTCCAGAGGAAACATACAAAACTTGTGTTTTCTCTCTCCGACCTTATATACGAAATACAAATGTTGGCTTATCAAACAATTTTGATACAGACTGGATTGTTACCAGTACCACAATAAATTTAGTCACAAAAAGATGTAATAATGTACATGTCCAGACTCGAACATATGAAATCCTTAAGACGAATTGTAATCGATCCATAAGCTTATTGAGGCATGAAGGATGGTAGCAGCAGTAGTGACATGACAATCCCACACAAGATTGGTTGATGAAGACTTGGCCATAACATCTGCAGTCCCTTCAGTAGTTTCGTCAGGTTCCTTTGCATTTTCAGCTTTCTCCATTCCCTTAAATTTCTCGTCCACTTTTTCCTTCGCTTCGTTATTGTCATTACAAAAATCCCCATCACATCCACATGTTGCAGCACTGAATGTATTCAACGTCCTGTTTTGGGCTTCCAATGACGACTTGACCTTATCCATTCCTTCCTTCTCAGTCCCAGTTGAGTCGACGCATGTTGTATCTGTGTCGATTATTTCCTTACAACCTCTCCGTGATCCAGTTACAGTAATCAGATTGTCGCCTTCTTTATAGTTGTACATGTACGTCGTAGTTTCACAGCCTGTCCATGTCATAATATATCAGTATTGATTACGATAATGTTACACTAAGGGTATTACTAAAACTAGGCTTCTTCTTCGTCTCGTTCATACCTGTCAAGCATGTTACGGCGAACTTCCCAATAGTTGGTTTTCCATTATTCTCCCAATCTACACAAGTCCCGGGTGGCGCCGAGAATGGTATTCTATCGTAGGGATCAAAACATTGTACGCATTGAACTGTAACAAAACACACATAATTAGATTACATGGACAATTACATAACGCAATGATTAATCTGTCAGTCCCACCGTCGCTGCAATAATGGTATGTACAAGGACATTCCTTGCGCATCCTATTCACATACGAAGCATTGAACGGGCGGCTTGTTGGAAAAGTCAAATCATCCTTACAATCCAGGCCAGAGAAAGTAGAGCAACCATGGGTGTATATAGTGTAGTTTCCACGTACGAACGCGCTAGGTGCGATCGTGATGTTATAGCCGTATAGCGTCTCTGTAGTGGAGCATGTGCCTAGATTTAGGACAAGTATAAAGATTATTGTAGCTAGATAATTGTTTGTACCCCATACGGAACAAGGAACAATTACTTGGACATAAAGTAGTTTGCACCCATTTTTTTCCAAAGCCTCCTCCTGCTCCGTCTTTACACAATTTGCTAAGATCCCAATGGTGTACAGGAGAAAGTCTAATTTCTGTGCAGTCATAGCAGAGGAATCCTCCTGACATTAAACAAAAACACATTAGCCTCATTGTTGAAATAAATGTTGCTCATCACATCCAAGGTATGTAGACACGGTTTCATACCTCGCATCACATCAACGTGGTCACACCACCACCCACCACCACCCACCCCAGACTAAACTAGATACATAATCAACACACACTCACCAAATGATTTAGGGATGGCAATTGCAATACAGATGAAGCAAAGAAGAATTGACAACAATGACTTCATCCTGAACTGGTGGTTTGTCCAGTTGACTTGAAGACAACAGGAAGTTGTTGGCGCGTCCAACCTCATTCCGTTCTACTACGAGCACTTGGCGAAAGTGGAAGGTTACGATCGCATCAACAAAACAGGAAGGGGGGATGGTCTGGTCAGATCAGATCATGTGAGGTCTCAGAGGTGTCAGTCAGAGGAACTGCTGCAAAAGAGATTAAAATGATTGTCAGGAAATAGTTTAGAGAAATGACAAGAACTGAAATTACGACAAATTCCACAAATTTTGACAGTTTTACAATTTTCACCTCAAGCAAAATTATCGGGCAAGTTTATTGACGTGGTTGGTTTGATGGCAATATTCCTTGACACTATTACGACGGTAACTATAATACAAAAGGTGTCAGGTAATCGTGGGTTGGTGTTGGTGGTGATGAGGTAATTGATGATAGAGAGATCCAGAAACATTGGCGACCTGATGACTGAATAATATTCTCATTAGCTACCACTGATTTTCTGCCTTCGCGCTCTCTCCTCCATCCAGAGACTGAGATGAACAGAAAGTGTTCCGAGTTTCAGCTGTAAATCTTTAAAAAAATCATTTTTCCAGTACTTTCAGTCTAAAAATTAGTGGTGAGGTCAGGTCAGCTTACACACAATGTTTAATTTTACATCTACTCCATCATTACCATTTCTGCTCAAGTGACTTTGATTATGATCCATGCACTTAATTTATTACTCTTCTCAGATTAATGCAAAAGAAATATGGATAAGGATATTTCTTTAAATAAGAAGCCACAGAATAGAATAGCATACGGTATACCTATGTCTACTTTAAATGATTATATACTCACCCATACATTCGCATAAATCATTCTCGTTAAAGGGTTTACGAATTAAACTGTTATTAATTTAACAAACACGGATAACATTCCCATCTGCCTTATAATTCCACAAATTTCTAGTCAGACTAAATATCAGTACAGCAAAATTAATAAATTTCTGACTGACATGACATGACACTGAATGTTTGGTAACTGAATTAAAACTGATATAATGTAACACGAACCGTGAATCAAAAGTAGCATCATTCATTTTTTAACACCTTTCGAAATGCTTTCTTTTCGCGACAACTTGGAATCGCCTGAATTCGACTCTTTCTACTTGACCATCTTCCCAAAACCACTGCCACACTTTTAATATCCACAAAAACATAGAAGTCTCCTGAGCTCTTTCCATCACATTTTCACTTATCCCCCCCAAAGACCTCCTGCTATTTAACGCATGTATATATATAATACGTACAATGCTGCCGTTATCAGTTACAGGACGCCTTAACCTCGAATAACCACCACTTCAAGGCATCTCTCGCTCATTATGAGTGAAGTGACCTTCTTCCAGGTAGCAGCAACCACCAAGGTCTCCGTGCCCACCGCATCAACTTTATGTTCAGGAACAAGAAACCCTTGCCTCCTTAATGCAATGTTTAATACATAATTGATAATCTGCTTCACACATGAATCTTATTCAGCCAAGCAATTTTAAAATTAACTTAAGTACACCAACACCATTGCATACGTAAAAGGTAAAGATTACATGACAGGAACGAAACGAATAAGTAGTCTACGATACGTAAACGACAGCAACCCCAAAGTACCTTGAATTCCACTATAAATTTTATTCCTCAGAAAATATAGAAAACTTGTGTTTTTTCTCTCAGACCTTATATACGAAATACTAATGTTGGCTTATCAAACAATTTTGATACATACTGGATTGTTACCAGTACCACAATAAATTTAGTCACAAAAAGATGTAATAATGTACATGTCCAAACTCGAACATATGAAATCCTTAAGACGAATTGTAACCGGTCCATAAGCTTATTGAGTCATGAAGGATGGTAGCAGCAGTAGTGACACGACAATCCCAAACAAGATGATGGTTGATGAAGACTTGGCCATAACATCTGCTTCAGCTTTCTTCATTTCCTTAAATACCTCGTCCACTTTTTCCTTCGCGTCGATTTTGTCATTACAAAAATCCCCATCACATCCACATGTTGCAGCACTGAATGTCTTCAACGTCCTGTTTTGGGCTTCCAATGACGACTTGACCTTATCCATTCCTTCATTCTCAGTCCCAGTTGAGTCGACGCATGTTGTGTCTTTGTCGATTAATTCCTTACAACCTCTCCGTGATCCAGTTACAGTTATCAGTTTGTCGCCTTCTTTATAGTTGTACATGTACGTCGTAGTTTCACAGCCTGTCCATGTTATAATACATCAGTATTGATTACGATAATGTTACACTTAGGGTATTATTAAAACTAGGCTTCTTCTTCGTCTCGTTCATACCTGTCACGCATATTACGGCGAACTTTTCAATAGTTGGTTGTCCCTCATACTCCCAATCTACACAAGTTTCGGGTGCTACCGAGGATGGGGATTTTCTATCGTAGGGATCAAAACATTGTACGCATGAAACTGTAACAAAACACACATAATTAGATTACATGGACAATTACATAAAGCAATGATTAATGTCACTCTCAACCTACCCAGTTTTATATCATCGTCGCTGCAAAAATGGTATTTAGAAGGACATTCCCTGCGCATCCTATTCACATACGAAGCATTGAACGGGCTGCTTGTTGGAAAAGTCAAATCATTCTCACAATCCATGTCAGAGAAAGTAGAGCAACCATGGGTGTATATAGTGTAGTTTCCACGTACGAATGCGCTAGGTGCGATCGTGATGTTGTAGCCGTATACCGTCTTTGTAGTGGAGCATGTGCCTAGATTTAGGACAAGTATAAAGATTACGGCTAGATAATTGTTTGTACCCCATACGGAACAACGAACAATTACCTAGACATTTAGTAATTTGCACCCATTTTTTCCCAACGCCTCCTCCTGTTCCGGCTTTAATACACAATTTGCTAAGATCCCAATGGGGTGCAGGATAAAGTCTAATTTCTGTGCAATCATAGCAGTAGAGTCCTGACATTAAATAAAAACACATTAGCGTCACTGTTGGTAGACACGGTTTCCCTACCAGGTAGGCCAATAACTACGGAAAACTCCAAAACCACAAAATTCGGACGCTGGAATTTCATTATTGGTTTTTTTCTTTGGCACCGAATTTCAAGCTCTTGTCTCCGGCTTTCAAAAAATGTCATTTTCGCATTTTCCGTAGTTATTGGCCTACCTGTGGTAGGAAAACCGTGTCTTGCATCACATCAAAGTGGTCACACCACCACCCACTACCACCCAACCCAGACTTAGATACATAATCAACACACACTCACCAAATGATTGAGGGATGACAATTGCAATATAGATGAAGCAAAGAAGAATTGACAACAATGACTTCATCCTGAACTGGTGGTTTGTCCAGTTGACTTGAAGGCAACAGGACGGGGGAATGGAAAGATCAGATCAGATCAGGTGAGGTCTCAGAGGTGTCAGTCAGGAACTGCTGCAAAAGAGATTAAATTGATTGTCAGTAAAAATAGTTTAGAGAAATGACAAGAACTGAAATTACGACAAATTCCACAAATTTTGACACTTTTACAATTTTCACCTCAAGCAAAATTATCGGGCAAGTTTATTGACGTGTTTGGTGGTGGTGTTGGTGATGATAAACAGTGGCGACCTGATAACTGAATAATATTCTCATTTTAGCTACCACTGATTTTCTGCCTAGCGCGCTCAGTTTAGTTTCCTCCATGAGGTGAAGAGGAGAAAGTGTTACGAGTTTCAGCTGTAAGTCTTTAAAAAAAATTATTTTTTCAGTACTTTTCAGTGTCTAAAAATTAGTGGTGAGGTCAGGTCAGCTTACACACAATACATCTACTCCATCATCACCATTTCTGCTCAAGGGAGGTCAATATGGTATCGTGGTTGGAAAGAAACTAAATACGGAATTTCTTCAAGGAGGAAGAATGGGGGTATTGGGTCATTGGGTGGTCCTGATCCAGCCTGGATGAACAAGACTCTTGTGGAAGTTATAGCATCCCTGCTATGAACGGCGTTAACTGCTCATTAATTGGCAAACATTGTCGACGATTTGGCATCTTTACAAGTTAAAAGGGTAAGTATTTTAGTTTCTAGTGGGTGGTGGTGGTGGTGGTGGTGGTAGTAGTGGTGTGGCGCTGATAAGATTTAACAAAAATGTCGTCATTTGTTTCGTAAAACGGTACCCTCCACCTTCACCCACCATCTCCTGTTCGCTTCAAAGTTGGTTGACTAAAGGTGTATATGTTTTGTATTTTAGGTGTTGCAGAAGGCTGTTTTAAGTAATGTCGACCCGAAAGGAGAGTCAAGAGTGACGCGTTATCAAATCTGAATGCTACAGGAGGAAGGAATCGAATTGGATAAAGTGGACGACTCGGGATGTCCACGCCCACTTTTGCTCGTCGCTGGAACAAGTATGGATTGGATAAGGGACAGTTGGATGCTGAACTTGAGGAGGTATAGAGTTGTTCTGTTTTGTAAACAATTCTTGGCATTCCTCTGACGATTTGATTGATAATGACGATTGTTGACGATTTGTTGTTTAATTCCCAACAGTACGCTGCAGAACGAGAGAAAAACAGCCTTCAGTCATTGGATGAACAGTTGGATCGTTATAATGCGCAGGCTGCAGCCGCCCGCAAGGTCTCTGGTAGTAGGATGATCAGCGACGACATTGTTGGAGATCTCGGATTTGTTGCTCTAAAGAAAGAGGTGGACGTGGAAATGGAAAATGTGGAATAACATTGATTGCAGATGGTTATTAATCCCTACACTATGACTATTATATTATTGTTATTAATTACAATTACAGAGTTTATTCTCTATTCATGACGGATTTGAATAAACTTGGTCAAGCCAACCAGGTCTCCAACCAACGAAGATCTTCTGTACCAATAAGCCCACAACTGCACAATAAACTAGTGGAATTTCACTCATTCTTGTAGATTGTGATCCATTAAGTGTCCAAAATTTCAAATTGAAACTCAACTGAATTAATTCATTAAGCTGAGCTGTACTAAGTTGTTAATTGATATTCGAAATATATCAGGCATTCCTGTTCCTTCTATCATCATCATTTATTTGCAACTTGGAAATTGCAAGTAGGTAATATAATTGCTTAAATCTGGATTACCTACATGCCTTTACACACGTGAACGATAAACGATATGATTTAGTAAATTGATTAATTCGATAATGCATTTCTGGCATCTCGAAAAAGGTTTCCAGACTGTGAAATAAACACTTGCAGACAAAAGGAATTTATATATAGTAGAACAATTTGGTTTTATTAAACAATCCAGCATATATTTACTTTGTCATTTCATTGAGTAGTTGATTTATATTTTTTCTACAGTACTTTTAACATTGCAACTTAATTCATGTTAACCTGAAACTACTATTAATTTTATAATTCATCACGCTTTTAAAATAGCCCTTGATATAATTATTACATGCAATATCTCATCAATAAATTCATCATTTAAACTAAAACTTATGAGCTACATAAAATTCATTTTACTCATTAAAAAGAACACACGTTTATAAAAGGGCAATGTTCAGTCAATACTAATTAAATTAAAAATCGAATCATTTCAAATGTATGTAGGTTAAATTTTTAATTAGTACAAACCGAGTGAGTTGTTGTAAAACTTTGGTGGAGGTAGGACAACAATTCATAACCGGTACAAATCCTGGCTGGGTGGGGTGTCCCTTTCATCGACAGTTATGATAAGGATATCCAAATCTACTTCGCTGCGTGGTTAGGTGACGACGCCCCCTCATAGATCATGTCTATATCCGAATCGGAATCAATCTCCATAGGTGTTGATGACTCTATAGGTGCTAATGCCATCTTCAATAGGGTCCCAAAACTCTGAGAGATCTGCAACCATTGCGTTGTTCGAGTGGATGGAAGATACGGGTGGAGATGACCACGGAACGGGAACAGCTTATCGCTCCCTCAGCACAAGTTCTTTCCACAACTGTTGTACCTCCGGATCCGGTGCCTGATTTCGAATTTGTTCGACGTTGTTTTCTGAGGTATCGTGTCCCAATAGGGAGATATGGGCTGCTTGACTTAGCTTGCTCCAGAGCTGAAAGACGAATGCTTGCATAAGCTTAAGTTGACCATTTTGGTTTTCATGACCTTAAATTTTGGGTTAATTACCGTATAATATGTCTCAAGACTTGGTGAACCTTCCAAGGGGCTGACGCTAACATACTGCGTCTCAGGTCCACTGTCACTACCATCACCACCATCTGCGCCGTCCATGGGTACTTTTGGAATCCTGTAGTCTCGAAGATTTAGTTTGCTGGTGAAGGTCAGGTCTTTATGTGGTCCTTATATTTTGGGCTTCGGGAAATTACTGGAGAAATTTGTTCTGGAATACCTCAAATTCTACTACTTCTACGGGTCAGGGACCGCATATGCTAATCGGTGTTGGCGACTTTGCCAAATTGGATGACAAGTCGTCAGAATCAGAATAGTCCGACGTAGCATCATTTTGACACTGTTTCGGTAACCCGTTGTTCAGAAATACTCGATAGAATTGTACCACGTACTTGATTTTTAGTTTTGCGTAGCTGTTTTGCGGTCGTGATCCTTTCCCCTTCTCATTCATCTCATTTGCGGCGTTCGATATTCAACTGGATTGGTGGCCGATTTTCTGAAGAATTCATGATACGGTGGTGATGATGACCACTTGAAAATTATAAGGTTCGACCGAAATTCAAAGGTTACGAACTCCGTTGAGAACTCTGAGGTGTCTGTTTCATTCGAGGGCAAGCCAAGGTATGAAGATTTTGTCTCGTTTACCAAAATCCACGCTAACCCAATCATTAATTGGCAACAAGTTGTTATCTGGGGTCAGATGTCACTTCATTTTAAAGAGGATGTGATAACAGACTAAATTTACCTGCATTTCCCAATGCTAATTGTGTTTGCAACTTGCAGATTCCAAGCCAAGTATTCTTCGTCGTTCACCGCTGAAAAGAGGTCGAGATAAAACTCTCGTTCCAGGATCAAAGTCATAGTGCAAATAAATTTTGTGAAGTTGACCCAAACTTGAAGAACTCGTTCCGAAATTAAGGTAAGGTTCAGAATTCATCGGAATTGATTGATCATTTTTGCTATTACTCAAATTTTGTTGTTACAGACTTTCCGAATCCTTTCACCAACAGCAGCTAAACATTATCCATCACTTCTTAAGGAGAAATCACACGCAATCAAAATGGTAAGTTATAATTCAAAATGATTTTAATACATCACAAAATAAAAGCTGGAAAATTATATTATTTTGATAGTGCAGGCTCACGACACCAGCTCAATTCTTCCAGAAACGTCGACCATGACTCACGACACCAGCTCAATTCTTCCAGAAACTTTGACCATGGATCACAACACCAGATCAATCCTTCCTGAAACTTTGACCATGGATCACGACACCAGTTCAATCCTCCCTGAAACTTTGACCATGGATCACAACACCAGTTCAATCCTCCCTGAAACTTTGACCATGGATCACAACACCAGTTCAATCCTTCCTGAAACTTTGACCATGGATCACAACACCAGTTCAATCCTTCCTGAAACTTTGACCATGGATCACGACACCAGATCAATCCTCCCTGAAACTTTGACCATGGATCACAACACCAGTTCAATCCTTCCTGAAACTTTGACCATGGATCACGACACCAGTTCAATGCTCCCTGAAACTTTGACCATGGATCACGACACCAGATCAATCCTCCCTGAAACTTTGACCATGGCCCACGGCACCAGATCAATGCTCCCTGAAACTTTGACCATGGATCACGACACCAGTTCAAACCTCCCTGAAACTTTGACCATGACCATGGAAAAGTTTGTCGTTAAACGCGGTGACGCTATTATGGAAATTTGCTTACTCATCCCAGACGAACAATTTGCAGCAGATGCAACAATGAATTCGCTTACCGCAAATGAACCCACTCTTATTCATGAAGCTATTCATGAAGGTGCCTTCCGATGTGATGCCCCAGGATGCGATGTCACTTTTCGAAATCAGACAACACTCACAAAACACCGTATCGACAAGCATTAACCCTAATGCACGCAAAAGAAGTGGGAAGCTGACACACCCAAAGCCGAAGGCATCAAAGAACAAAAAAAAGGAGAATGGAATTTAATTGCGATATTGAGGGAAAATACGCTAAATCATTTATGTACTAATCTCTAAACTATAGATTTTTCTCTAAAATAAACCGTGACAATTTTTTTTATAAACTAAATATGTGCAGGAATGATAAAAGGTTTTCAGACTGCATGAAATAAACACATGCATACAAAAGCAATTTATATATATTAAACAACTTGGTTTTATTAAACAATGAAACATATACTTTGACATTATTTACATTTTTTCTACACTATTTTTAACATTTCGACTTAATTCATGCCTGAAAATACAATTAACTTCATAATTCATCAGGGTTTTAAAATAACGCTTGATATAATAATTATTGCATGCAATACAGCATAAATTAATTCATCACTTAAACTAATAACTAAAACATATAAACTAAAATTCATTACTCATTAAAAATGACACACACGTTTATAAAAAGGCAATATTCAGCCAATACTAATTAAATTAAAATCGAATCACTTCAAATGTAGGTTAAATTTTTAATTCGTACAAACTGACGAGTGAGTTGTTGTGAAAGTTTGGTGGAGGTGGGACAAGAATTCCTAGCAGCCGATAAAAATCAGGGCTGGGTAGGGCGTCCCTTTCATCGACAGTGATATCCAACCAAATCTTCTTTGCTGGGGTTAGGTGACGACGCCCCTTCATAGATCGTGCTTATCTTCGAATCGGAGTCATTCTCCATACGTTGATGACCCCATTTTTATGCCATATTCGATAAGGTCCCCAATCATATTCTGGGATTGGGGAAATTACTGGAGAAAATTGTTCTGGAGATGCTTCAAATTCAACTACTTCTACGGGGCTGGGACCGCATATCCTAATCGGTGTTGGCGACTTTGATGAATTGGATTACGAGTCGTCGGAATCAGGATCGTACGACGTAAAATCATTTTGACACTGATTCGATGGACGGTTATTAAAAAATACCCGATATAATTGTATCACCTTGTGATTGACTGTTAATTTTGTCCCAGCTATTTTGTGGTCGTGACGTAGTCCAGTCCACCCACATATCCCATGTGTGGCGTTCGATATTCAACCGTATAGGTGGCCGATTTTCTAAAGAGTTCATGATATGATGGTGAAGATGACCACCTTGAAAATTATAAGGTTCAATTCAAAAATTAAGAACTCTGTTGAGAACTCGATGGCTGTTCCATTCAAGGGCAAGCGATGAAGGTATGAAGATTTTGTCATCGTTTACTAAAACCCACGCCAAGCAAAACCGGCCAATCAAGGGAACGTCATGCACCAACAACTTCTTATCTGGGGTCAGGCGTCACTTTATTTTATCATTATGCAGGACAGGAGGATGTAACAACAGACTACATTTTCCCGCATTTCACGAAGCTTGCATTTGCTTGTTGCAGGACCCAGGACGTATGTCTGTCTACACCGCACCCACTAGACAAACAATAACAACTAATATCAGCATGCACAGCACCAAAATCAAAGCTTCTGTTTGCAGCTTGCAGCTTTCAACCACGTACTCAAGACTCAACTAAAGCATTCATCCATCGTCATTCACCACTGAGAAGAGGTCAAGATAAAACTCTCGTTGCAGGATCAAAGTCAAAGTGCAAGTAAATTTTGTAGAATTGACCCAAACTTGAAAAACATACGTTCTGAAATTAAGGTAAGGTTCCGAAACCCATCGATTGAACACTTTTACTACGTGTCAATTCTGTTGTTACAGACTTTCCGGCGAGTAACTAACCATCATCCATCAACTTTTCAGGAAATGAATTCACAAACAGTCAAAAATATCAAACTGGCAAGTTATAATTCAAATTTTTATAAAAATTAAATTTACATCGTAAAATAAATGCTGGAAAATTTATTTACTTTGCTTTGCAGGCTCACGACAATAGTTCAATCTTTCCTAAAACTTTGACCATGGTTCACAACACCAGTTCAATACTCCCTGAAACTTTGACCATGACCGAGGAAAAGGTTGTCCTCCAGCGCGGTGACGCTATCATGGAGATTTCCTTACTCGTCCCAGGCAAACTATTTGCAGCAGATGCAACATCGAATTCGGTTACCGGGAATGCGCTCACTCTTACTTATACCACAACAGTGAGAGTGAAGATGGAGAATTCACCGTAGGTTCAGTCAGTCATGGTATAATTTTCGAAGTACTTTACCACAAGCAAAAATTTCTTTTTTCTCCACATTCAGACCCAAACCCAATGCAGACGGAGGAGGAGTGCTCATGATCGCACCCCCGAGGGATGATTCATTCTCACAAGTTGGCACTTCATCCTCAATGGGCCAGGACCATTCATTGCCCTTGCATTTGCCATTGATTGTGACCCCACCCATGACATTTATCCCATTCAGTTGCTCTACGTGCGGCAAATCATTCGAAGCAAGATGCGTTCTAAAACGCCATGAAGTTATTCATGAAGGGGACTTACGATGTGGTGACGCTGGGTGTGAAGTCACTTTTCGAAATCGAACAACGCTTACAAAACACCGTATCGATAAGCATGGTTTGGATGTATACAATTCACGCAAAAGAAGTGCGAAGCTGATGCACATAAAGCCGAAGGTATCAAAAAACGAAGAGAAGAAGGAAAATGAGATTTAATTACGATATTGAGGAAGAGAATAATAGGATAAATCATTTATGTACTAAGAAATCGTTATCTCATTCTATCACTTTGGTACGTTCCAATTTTCTTTATATAGACTAAGTACATATGGAACGATATACTTTGTGCAATCTAAGGTTCTGTAAGATGATGCGTTACAATTTTCTCTATAAATTATGTGCAGGAATGATAAACTTTGTGCAATCTCTAAAATTCAGATTTTGTAGTTTCTGTAAAATAAAGCGTTACAATTTTCTTTATAAACTACATACTTCTCTTTTGGAACCATGACGGAAGGTCAATTTCTTAACTGTTCGGTTTAAACGTTTTTGCGAATTACTTTAAATTCGAAAGAAACATTCCCACACTTATCTTTACAAGTGTGAACGAACACACAAGGCGCAACAATCTGCCATCCAATAAAGCTTTGATGAACATAATAAAAGTAAATAGGAGGCATTTTTAACGCACCCTATTGTTCAACATACCCAAGAAATCCACCTGCTAAAACGGTAAACCACATTTTGGCACAATATCACATCATTTCGACCCAACATGCGAAACTACTACTAATCCCGTTGTTGTTTAATATGCACGTAGTAAAAGGCTATATAATTGGCACTGAAACCTGACGTAATCTCACCATCCATAAACTTTTAATTTTCAGACACATCAAGCGAGCTAATAACCACAGCAGCGGAGATGATAACATTGAACTGCACTTTAGATTGTTCCAGGATTATTCAAAGCATTTGCATATTCTTTCATCAATGAAAACATAAATAATTTAAATACCATATAGCGTTTGACCTTTATTAAAAGCAGCACTTAAACCCCGGGTGGAGGAAGTGGACCAACAAACAACGGAGCATTGATAACCTCTAAATCGAGCATCTAGCAGCGATTAATTTCATCCATCATATTCTCAACCTTTATATTAATTGGACAACTTTAATTCAGATAGCCACCGACAGAGACTTGAGTGCCACTAAATAAAATAATTGTAAAGCAAACATTTCATATAACTTATGCAGTAACAGTTTCCTCAATCATGTTGTTTTATTGTAAAGTTTCCACCCCATCCTCAGGTAAGGGAACAATACAGCATGCATAAGCATTTCATACAAGATAAACAGCTTATCAGAAACAATAATAACCTTAGGAAAATGAGTGCTGCTGCAGAAAACGGGTGGGTCCTACTTTTCAGACTAAATACATACTTGAATCAACACAATTAATTGCCAATTTTTCTTGCATTCATAGAATAGATAACATTGTCTACCAGAAGGATGACAATGATGGGGATGAAACAGGGAACATGGAATCCCCAAGATACGTAATTCCCATCAATAGCAGTAGCAGCAATATCCATACTGAACGATTAGGAGATTCGAAATCTGCATCAATCGATACTGACCAAATTACATCCATACCTTGGGTGGGTAGCAGATCACCATCTACTGCCGTCTTGGTCCAAAATGCATGCAAAAGTTATGGTGGCACATCTTCAAAGGGTTCGACACCCGTCCTCAAAAATCTTAACATGACCGTTACGCAGGGAACCATGTATGTATCAAATAGTACCAAACAAGTACAAAAACTCACCAAACCTTTGACATATTTTTGTTCCCATAACTTCCAGTTACAGTTTATTGGGGTCTAGTGGATGTGGCAAGACGACCCTTCTGGCCTGTGTTGTAGGGCTTCGTAGGCTAAATTCTGGCGAAATTTATACCTTGGGTGCCAAACCAGGCACAAAAAATAGTGGTGTCCCAGGAAAACGAGTAGGATATATGCCACAGGTATGCATTTACTGTACTAAATCAAACAATTATTCTCCCTTTAAATCACCACCATGCATAAATCAGCCTGGACGTCTTTTAGGAAATTGCACTCTTTGGCGAGTTTACAATACAAGAATCGCTATATTTTTATGGTCGAATGTACAGCATGACTACTTCGATGATTCAAGAAAACATACAATTTCTCATGGATTTTCTCAACCTTCCTCCGAAAGATAGAAGCGTCAAAAATTTAAGTGGGGGT
>JAQIWQ010000602.1:0-15157 GCA_034695825.1 Folsomia inoculata
GAATGACTTTCTTCTCTAGACTTGGCATGGACAGAGAAGGCCGAATAAAAAAGAATGTAAAATGTGCGTGTAATACAAGCAATAATGAGGGGAATAACAAACAAGGAAATCAATTAAGAACATGCATGCAGGATGGAAAAACTAGTGTATGTTTCAAAAAAAAAATAAATTCATCAATCTACTATGTATGTATAAAGCTACACCGATATACAGCTTCCCATTCAATATTACCTAACCGTTTGGTTGCTGGAGTCATAATATGTATTATCCAAATTGTTGAGAGTATTCTTTTACCCTAATTTATGGCGTACAATTTCTCAATTTTTTTTGGTAATGGCTTACAGCTGGTAAATCATTGTAATCATGTAGAGTGGACTCCATTGTTCATGATATTAATACGATGTTCGTACATGAGATTTTGTAACCCATTTGGTTAAACGAAGTACTACTAACTACAGCCGCAACTGTCCACAATCATCTCTTTGTAATTTTTGAGCACGATTCTGTCAGAGTTGTCCGTATAGAGGAGGGAAAGGGAGGAGTACTTTTTTGGAACACAGCACGGTGGGGGCACTAGTCTTGGGTTCATGGAATTTACGAGGGCTTGAATCACGGCGTGGTTGGTGGCGTTGAGATGTTCCGCAAGTGGGAAGGGACATTCCCCTGATTTACGATTTCATATTTGGATTCAGGATGGGGTTTTATTTTATTGTAATTCGCTTACCTGAACAGTAAAAGGCTTGATAACCTGCGTTAATATACATAAAAAATTAAATTACATAACATTGGAATTAGCTGTGTAATTTTGCTTTCTAATTTGGGTAAACTTGTTAAGATTACATATTCTAATTCTTTTGTTTTGTTAGTACCTGGTGGTGCAACAATCCAGTCATTCCATCCTACGTCAGTGAAATCGACAAACATTTTCTTTCTGGAAAAGAAATGGCGTTACTTGAGATAGTGCTCCAACATGAACGCTTTACATGTTCGAAACACACAGCATACAACGGAGAAAGAACTTTCTCCACAAAAATACTTTGTTACATATTTTACAAAAATGGAAATTATTGGCATTGGTCCACTAATTAATTCCACGTATGTAGGAGATTCAGATCAGATCGGATACGAAATATGTAATTGATTTCGTCTTCGCCGCTTGCTTTTCGGTTATTTTTGTATGAATGTTTCTCTTAATATTTTCAGTGCTTTCACGAATTCTCTTTGTGCGACCGAATTTTGTGAAAGGAAATATTCCCAAACCCTTTGTACCAAATAATTTCTCAATTTATGCAAGGGATGGAGAGGGACTATAATTTACCTACAAGTAAGAGGAGAAACCAAGATATCTATTTATACAACCTGAAATAATTACATACATGTAATTATTTATTGGCATTAATATTAAACTTTTTATAAAATATTGGATTTCTTTGCAGTTCAAAAACTGGCATACTGCAATTATTAGTGTAGCATTTGTGGTAACCCTATTGACAAACTACATAAAATTAATAAAAATGGCATTGCATATTGTATTGCATATATTACCTTGAACAAAGATTTCTCCTTCTGTTTTTCATGCGATGATTTTTCCTTCGTTTCTGATTTTGATGGGATCTGTAAGTTCTGGAGAGAATTTGGGCACGTGGGGCTGATGGTGTTGTAGGATTGTGACCATCGTCAGAATATGTTAGAAGCATGGGAACTTGCGTGGAAGGTGGTATTGTGGAGCCGTTTTTTATAGAATTTGTGTATGTTGACGATGACCGTCTCACTCTAATATGATTATAAACTTCGGGATCTGTTAATAATAAGTTTCCGTCGCGAATAACCAATTCAATGGCAAGCGAAATTAGCTTTCTCTTTCTGAACTTTTCTAAATTCCATCTACTAGTCGCAGGGAAGACATCAAAAGTTATCCAAAGAGTAGAATTCATGAAGGGTAATTTTAACATCTTTGTGTCAATCGGATAGCTGATTGGCCTTCTTAATGAGTCTGGGTTTGAAGACCAGTCCCTTGCGCTAGAATGAATTTTTACAACGTCGTGCAACAGAATTTGAATCGTGATGTTGGACAACTGTCCCGAAACATTAAATGGAACACGAAGTTCTGCTCCAGTAATCTTTTCATTTGATGGAATTGAAGAGATGTCAAAGTTCATGTGAAAATGCAGCCCATCCAGCTCTACCTCGTCCCCTTTCATAAAAGCAAGTCAAATAAAAGAAATTGACATAAAGGAATTACTACCAAAACTTTAACAACCACCAACCAACCTGTATTGTAGAAACTCCTAACAGTATTTGCAGTTTGGACAAATCTCCCAGGCAAGTTGAGATTTGATGTGAAAATATCAGCCTTCATCTGGCTATTATACAACTGTTTAAAATACTTTGGCACTTTTTCATTCCTTTCTCGGTCCCTTTCTGGTCTCTTTTTCATCCCCAACAATTTCAACAACTTTTGTTCAAACAATAGCAACTGTTGTGGCTCCATTTTTGTTGAGACCTCAACAGCTTCATCCTCATGAAATGGTACCGGCGTCTCATTGTCATTCCAACCATCACTTTCACCCTCCCCACTTCTCACACCATTCTGATTGATTGTCGCATTTATTGTCGAACTGATCAATAATGGAAATTTTTTCACTACTCCAACAAAGGAATTTCTCACACCATAATGACGAGTGAAAAAGTGAGACGATTTCTCATGGCCGGACGTAGCAGTGGTGGTACTTGCAACCGAAGTATCTATCGCATGAAGAAAGTTGTACGAGCCGGTTTGGGACTGAACGAGTAAAATGAGAAGAAATGATACTTTAACAATCTCTCGCACCATGACCATGTTGGCATGAACTGTGGTAATTATCGTGAGACACCTTGATAGTTGACACCATAATAATAATTAGCACACCGCACGACACTCACTCACTCATTGTGCGTCATGTAGTTTACATAATGGTGTCATAGTTTATAATGAAAATTAAAACACGACATTGCAAATAATAATTGAATTTTATATAAAGGACACACACAGCCTTATTGTTTGTTCAAAGCTGACTTTATTAAGTTGAACTGCGACAGAAGATAGAATGGATGGATCCAGAAAATAAAATGAGATGGAAACTTGAGGACAGGACAAACAAATACAGGCAGGTAAGGTATTAAGGAGAGATGCCTCATGAAGAGATGATGATCGTCATCATCATTTTCCAGGAGACTGCGAGATGAGATTCCTCAGCAATAAAAAACTGAATCTTTTCTCAACTCATGGAGAAGATTGATGCAAGTGGCTTTTGTGGGCATGGTATGCAACTTTACCGTGCTTTCAAACTTGTAAAACTGAAACTAACAGGCTTGGTTACTTTGCTTTACTTAATTTTTTGGGTTGTCCAGCATTAGAACAAGAGTTGGATTGGTTGCATTGCATTGTCTTCCTTCACCATACCACACGACCATATAATACCAATACCACGAACAAAGTTGAAAGTGCATCGAAATCTGGGGTTGGGTTGTCTAAATTGCCTCATTTCTAATATACTGCATACAAAAACAAAGCCCTTCCTTTCTTGAGCATTGTTTTTACTTTATGAATGACGACGAGCTTTTGTCTATCTTCACTGCTTTGGGGCCACGCAGTCTGTCTTTGAAATTTTGAACAATTTATGTGTGTGTACCTCTTCATCATCCTTCCATCCTTACCTGCATTCTTGTTTACTCTACATTTACTAAAACAAGTATTAATATAATATCCTGCATGCATGGATAAAAAAATAAAGGGTGGTCATGCTGGGTATTGTTTGTTTGTTTGTTTGTTACCGTTGTCCATACTTCGGATGATCTGATCATATGCATTGCTTTCATTATATGAAAAACAATGCTCATTTATTACATTGTGTATGTAATGTGATGGAGATGTATTAAAGGACGGTAAGCTTTGTTCAATGCAGGATTTTACCCACCCTCTGAGATGGAGAGGTATCAAACCGAGGCAGAGCATGCATTGCTTTCTTTTAAATAGTTGTGTGAGATTTGGTTGATATGTGATGACAAGACATGACATTATCATCGCCTCGAGCTGCGTTCATTTTTATGTTGAGTGCTGTAACTTAAATTATGACTTGAATTATACAAAAAAAGAATGTATGTAGAATCTGAAACACTACTTGGTGGAATTTTGTTGCATTCTGTAAAGTTTATGCTGGTGTCATTACTGTCATTGCATTTTTGTAAGTTTGTGTGCTTTACGAAAGTAGTACATAAGTACAAATGCACTGTTACGACAGGGGAGGAAAATTGTTATTAGATCCTTTGATAGTAAGCTTTACTATGAAACTATGTTGGAGATTTCGAAAATGATAACTTGAAAAATAAGTATTTATAAGTTTCAGTTGATAAGTTTGTTCATCCTTAAAAACATTTATTTATCGTCAACATTTATAATTTTCATGTCTAGGTGCTCAACAGTTTTTTGCTGGTGGTTTAACGCATCGCAGGGATTCTACAACAAATATATGCATAATAATCTATCAACTTTCGATTTTGGTTTTATATTCGGAACTTTCTCCACTGAGTGTTTATTTATAGTATTATGTATTAGGAAATAGCAACATTACAATTTTCAAAGCACATTGAATAATTTTACCGCTTATTATTGCTGCACAATTTAATTTGTTTTTAGTCGGCATAAGTAAGCACACTACTAATAATTATATTTCACAAATTGATTGTTTATACGAATCGTATTTAAAAAATACAATTCAAGTTTTCAACTCAGTTTCTCTCTGTAAAAATGAATTTGTGAGGTTTCGGTGAAAGAACAAACCCCATAAATGGTTCCATATTAATTTCACCATCAACCTCTACTCGGAATTTTTGAAACAGAATCGTCAAGAAGAGAAAATATTCATCTCTTGCCAAATTTTCTCCAAGACAGGTTCGCCTTCCTGTAGAGAAAGCCATGAAATTGTCATTTTTCTGAAATTCTCCTTTTTCGTTCAGAAATCTTTCCGGTCTAAAGTCAGTGTTTCCCCAATTGTCTGGGTCATGATGCACAGCATATAGATTGGGAATGATCATAGTGTCTTTGGGAACAAAGTATCCACCAATTTCAGTGTCTTCCGTCGTATTGTGAAACATTGCAAATGGGGCCAGCGTTGAATCTCGCATGACTTCATGCATTACAGCTTGTGTATAGTGCATTTCTGGTCTATCAGCCAAACATGGCTGCCTTGAATTTCCAATCACTTTGTCAATTTCTGCCTGAAGTTTGTTTTGCACTTCGGGATATTTAGTCAAATATAAAAACGTCCATGAAAGGGTGGTACTAGTTGTCTCAGTTCCGGCAATGAACAAATCAACAAGTACCCAATTCATTTCTGATAAGAAAACATACCTTTTAATTTTGATAAAGATCTTAGTATAAATATGTATAAAGAAAAAAGAAAATATACCTGAATTTGATTTGTGAAACGGCGAACTTGGGTCTTTTGTCTTCCTCACTTCTTCAATATACACATCCAGAAAATCTCTGTGAACGCCTTCTTGAAATGTCTCCTCATGCTTTGGAATTGTTTTAAATATAAATCCAATGACATAGGGAACCTCTCTCAACTGGTGTGTATAACCTGAAATTTTCGGAAACCACCTTGTAATCCATGGAAGGAATGTTGTAACTGCTTGGATAAGGTTTTTCTCTTGAATTGACCTGTGCGCATACTTACATGATTAACAATTAACCCTGGTAAATAAATATCTACACACAGTTATTGCGTGTATTAACCAAAAGTAGTTAATCCACAATTCGACAATGGCAATAAAGAAGTCCATACGTTGTCAGACGCTTTAAGGACTCCGCCAATTCAGGATCATCTTGCTTAAATCTGTCTCCAGTTAGTAAACTCCATAAAGCATTAAGAATGGCTGCATTGAACGCGTTCTGAATTGGAATTGATTTTCCGCAATGTGGTCTAAATCTCTCCGCAAGTTCTACAGCTTCATCAGCTTGTGAAATAAATAAATGTCATGCTTAATTACACAATCGATTTGATGCAACAACGAGTTTTGTCCAATAGTAATTTCAATCCTTATTTCTTGCAATTTACCAATGAGAGATTCCATAGACTTTCTCCCAAATCCAAAGTCCCTCAGATGTCGAAGGGTGAAACGTCTTTGTTCCATCCATTTATGTCCCTCGGTGAAAATGATGCCTGGGTAAATTTGTTCATGGAATTGAAATGTCAGTACAAACGTCAAATTTATTACCCTTTGTCGTGCCACCACTTCTATCCATGAAAAACGGCAAGCCCGGACGTCCAGTGACGGCATTGCTACTCAATGCGTCTTTGATTATCTTGGCATCATTAATTACAACAGTTCTACACCAACAAATCAAGACTTAGTCATAATCAGACGCACTGTGCTTCGCATCGTGCGATGCTTCGCAAACTGATAAATATTGAATGAAAATGTGATCACTTTAACTTACCGAAAGCTCCCCATTTGCACCGAGAAAACGGGACCATATTTGGTTTTACTCCATTCTTGAAATGTTACGAATGGTTTCGACCCTAACATTGGGAGATGCCCAAGGAAAGGCCAACTCCATGATGGACCTAAACCGCATAACCTTGACTGACTCGAACTAATCTACATATGTGTCGAAATGTAAAAATACATACCTGGTGGGAGATTCTTCTTTTTATTCCTCAGAGTAGAAAGATAATATATTGAAACCAGTGCTAATGCAAACACTATGAATATTTCAAATCCCGTCATTTTAATGTATGAATTCAAACTATGATCCAGTAAGAGTAAAAACAGCCTTCAGATGAGAAATGATGCAACATTGTTATTTGCCTTGAAACTTGTCATCTACAAACATAGAACAGTATTACAATACCAAATAACTTTACGAATTAATAATCATGAATACATATTAACACGTAGCCTAATTCTACCTTTACAGGATGCTGTATGGTCTGCCTCTGCATACTAAAAAAACAAATCACAAGCTTCCAGACAGAGTCCAGTATTAATAAGTTAGAGCAATACTTGCGTCATGTTCACGAACCATGATGAATATGATAATGTACAGAGAAGAGATATGCATCCTATTTTTTGTGGACAATCCTTGGCTAAATTTTTTGCGTCCTTGTCGACACTCCAAAACAAACTCGGATGATCCAGCACAGTTTATGTCATAGTCTGTCACATAGTTTTGTTGTACAATACACAAGACTTTAATTATTATTTTCATTTATTTCAATAAATTGATGCCGCAGATATCGTATCACTGCCATTTTCACATAAATGTAGGTTCAGCAAAAAGGTCATGAAATTGAAACCAATATTGTTTAGAAATGTTTCAGGTGATAACTTTATAAACAAAATACTATTTATTACTTACTAGTACAGTGCATGCATCCCCATTTTTATGTAAACCTTGAACTTGTTGGAATAAATACATGCGAATGCAAAATGCAACGTATAATTAAATTCAGCAACTGAATCTGAATGCACACGAAATGGAACAACAAGTTTTTGATATACGGATTGATAAAAATTACTGAATTCAATTATAACTTAATAGAAACCAGTCATTCCAGGAAATCTATTTAAGACAACATTTGAAGTATAGTTAAATACAGTTAATTTATTACATGTTAACTCGAGGGTTACATCAAGAGGACATGAAAATCATGACATTCAACTTTTACTTGGGAGATGAGAATTTTGATGTGACAAATACAAATGTAGTAAAAATAATAGCAATCTAAATTTATAGCAGACCCCACTGACGTTCCATAACGGCGTGTGGTTGCCCCATCACCTCTGGTTCATGAGGATGCCCTAAGAAGTCGTCGAAATCAATCGTTTCATCTTTTCCTGTATATATAAATACAAAATTAGGATTTCCAAAGACCTACTTTTCATTTTCTAAACTTATTGGTATTGTAAAACTCGCCTATGAGCACGTTGTAGGAGGCATTGTGTCTCGGGAGAAATGGCAAATGTCCAACTTTAAGGGTAGCATTTCGTTCCATTTGAAGGCGAAGTGGGGCATGAATTCCTTGAGTTTTTCGCAACATGGCAAACTCCATTTGCTCCGTCTTGCTGTAGTGCTGTACATGACAAATAAATTGTTAAATATGAGTTGTAAATCTCAATCCAACCAAACCAATTGTATCAAACATCAATCATGTTTGTTTTTACCGATTTTTCAGCAGCTTCCAGTGGATGAGCAGCTGCCAATTTGGATGTGTTGGCTTTAGCATTCAGACTGAAATAATAAACAATTGCCAAAGTACATTTCCAACCAATGTTCAAAATAAAATCCAACTTACCCAAGAACCATCGCATCCGGGATTTGAAACTGCTTGCTCATCTTGATCAAAGTTACAAAAACTTTGTTTTTGAAAAATTTTCAAAAAATCTTGGTGATGAATGAAACTTCAGAAATTCACAAGAAAAAATTAACTTTTTCGCTTACTCTGACTGACACTGCAAAATTCTCCGAAGCTTCAAAGTTGGTAGGAGGGAAGAGCAGAATTTAGTCTGTTGTGAAACACAAAGTTGGGACTTTGTTCAAAACTTGAATGCCATTTCATGCAACTTTTCCATCAAAAATTTATGGAATGATAAAATCATTTTGCAGATATCCATCCATTATGGATTATTTGATGGGAATGTAAACAAAACAATAGGATTTTTTATGCAAATCAAGCTTGGAGTGATTAAAGAAAAGAACAGTTTAGTTATTTTATAGTTTCTGTTTGTTTTATTTCACTGACATAGAGGGGGAGGGTGTGTACAGTTGTGTTGTTGGAGATTGTAAAAAACATAAATACCTCGGGGGGTAACGCAAAATAATACATTCAGAGTGTGGCTGGAAAGGAATATAGTAGGTGAATGAAGCTCAATTGGTCTGAGACATTTTACAGGGAGTGTCATTGCTGACTAAGATGAAGGGAAAGAAGTCTATTTAAGAATGACATTTAATAGTGGGCAACTGCTCCGTGAGCATAGGCCCCTGGGTGAGCATAACCGACTCCTACTGGACCATGTGCGTACGCCAAGGCTGGAGCTGCGTGAACTTTGGCCTACGAAATTAAATAAGTTAGGTATTTCCGTACTGTTACGATCAAAAACGATATGGTGTCGTAGCAGGGAGAGTACTTACAACGGCTTTGACAACGGTGGGGGCAGATCGGTCGACGACGGCGTTGAATCCATTGACTGAATCAGCGGTGTAGGTGACAGTTCGGATGGCACCGTCTGGCTCGACAAGGGAGTATTGACCCTTAACGAGATCACCATCTCGGCTCTCTGAGGCGGTCTTGGAGTCTCCGGTAAGACCATCAGAGACGGAATATCCGTAGTTGTATTGTGGGTGTGGGTCGTATGGCTCTGGTTGGGCGACTACGGCCTTAGCAATTGGCTGCGCATAGGCAACTGGGGCATGGGCGTACCCTACTGCATGGGGGGCGTGGGCGTAACCAATAGCTGGAGCTGCATATCCAACTGGACCTACGACTCCTCCTGCGGCCAAACCGATAACGGCGAAAAGGGACACAATCTAAAGTTCCAAAAATGAACAATCAGTATAAAAGGTCGAAGTAAACTATGCGACCTATCATGATTCTATCACTTCACCACCAGGAATATGTATATCAAAGGAAAATGCTCACGATCTCCGAAAGATTTTCCTACCTTGATCATGATGACTGATGAGAGAGTATTTTCCACGACTTGTTTACTGAGACTGTGTCTGAAAATTGGATATCGATTATCACTGTGGGTTGAGTATTTATAGTAAAACTGTAACCCCCTGTGTCGTATAGTTTAAGGCAGATTTTTCCATACGAAAACCACACCAACCATTTCACGATGACTTAAGGATGCCATCATAGTCCATTCTAGGTTAGGTTGGGCGATGTTATTCGCAGTCAGATCTTCAGCAGAATCACGTCTTTACGTGTAACTATCAAGGCAGTCACAGGTTGGACGTAAAGCTGCATATAAAGTCGTCATGTATCGTCTTATCCTTCGGAATGTGGTGATGTAGTTCTATTACGTTATAGTGAAAGGGAAACCCTTTTGGCTTGGTTGGTAAAAAAATACAAGCACCTGCCCTATCTTTCACAATGAAATAAGATCACTTCCATCATCCCATGTCTATCCTGCCCTTAATAAATGAATGCATTTAAGTATTTCTTGACTTGAAAGCATTGGCACTGTTTTATGAACTTGTTACACTTTTTGATTTCTGATTTGACATCAAAATTCTATTCCAAAGTGCTCCTTGTTTGTCAATTATTATACATATTACATACACAAAGAGTTGGCAGTGCGTGTTTTGCTTCTTTTGGATGATGGTAATGGATCCATGCAGTTCTATCCTCAATATTTACCTCCAATTTCAATTCATTTTCCTCCCCATTATAAAGTGGACCAATTTTGGTGAGTTGCAAATATGTAAAAGTGCACTGAGCCCACACTCATCGTTTTGTAGTATTACTTTTTTTTAATATACATAATTACTTGAGGACCTGCACCTGATATGCCATGGTACATTATTGGACGAATGGCGTCGTATGATTTGAGGCTTTAGAGGCAGTTGTATACAACAATCATACACTTGATCTTGCTCTTTGTTGAAAGCTTATTAGCAAATCACACTAAAAATTAAACAGGTTATCAAAATCTAAAGCATAAGAGTAGAAACAAAAAGCCGGCCCTTGGCTTACCTTTTCATTCAGCAAGGCAAGGGCATCTTATAAATCAATCGATCAACTTTTCTTATTAATTTTTATGAATACATTCTTTCATTAAATAAAAGCCAACACTAAAAAAGTGGAAACAGTCCCCTCTTGATAAGAAATCTGGACTTGACCTGTCTATGTAGCTGCGGAAGAAGGGAGTACAATACTTGATTGCATAAAAATAACGCAAGTATCTTTAGACGATTCGCCAAGATGCCATCAGTAATTCCAATGCAATATGAATTTTACAATAGCCGGAAGATACACGTGATGGGTTTTATGGATTTGCTAAAATAAGCAATAACAATGAAATGCACTTCTCAGGTTTGTGCAGTTTTGACGCAAAATTTTAGAGATGTAACAATTTATTAGGGTTGTTAATAAATTAAGGGTGTTAGTGTGCATACATGCATGTCTTGTTACTCAATTGTTGACACTTGCATGCAAACTTCATCTTGGCTCATTCTAACACCCATGAATGAAACCAGTCAGTACCAGTAGTCAGAATCAAATCAAGATCTGATTTATAGATCAACAAGTAATGTACACATGTTTCTAAAAAGTCGTGGCAATCGACGGGTGGGTAAATTATCACAAGATGTATTTCAAAATAATTTTTGCAAGTCAACATTCGCGAAAAGAATCGAGCCGCGCCTTCATTACAGGGTTGTTAGCAAACACATCAATTGATTTAAGCAGGGTATGTGGATGGGATGTTTCGATGGCTCATTTCCAAATTACAATTTAGAGCTCATAAATACTAATTTCAAATGAAATGACTTCAAATAAAGAATATTTTGTATTTTCAAAAAGTACAAATTTGTATTTAATTGAGAACCATGTAATCATGATTGTCAATCCTGTGGTGTTTGATAATTATTGCATGTGAGTGAAGGCCACTTAATGGGACATAATTTTGTAAGATGACAAGGTCTCATGACCGCAAAGTAAAGTTACAACGTGTGCGTGGTAAAACGTTTTTTGCCATCTTTCTGGATAGAACAAAAAGCTTGCTGAAATGCGTTGAAAATGAGAACTCGGCCCTGTGGCATATTCAGATGCAAAGATAATGTAATCGTGATAACATTTTTCATTTCCATTTAATTTACTAAAACTTAACAATAGTCAATTTTGCCTTGAAAAGTCAATTTTCCAAACTTAGCTTCCGCAATTCCGCAATACGTAAAGTAAAGAGAGCCGCATTATTTCTGTCTGGAGTTGCGTGAACTTGAACAAATTAATACCGAGGAAATTATAGTTCCTAATTAGTTGATTAGTTAACAAAGAACAGTGAATAAGTGGACTGCATTAGAGGCTGCTGTCACGTCATGAAAAGAATGTGGTCCAGTTACGGAACAGCTATATAGATTACTGTACAAATAACAATGCGGTGTATTTTTGTATCTGCAACAACATTTAACGATTTACCCCTCGTCACGATAAAATGTCTTCATGCCTGATCATCATGATCATTAAAACTAATCTCGTATTGACTGAGTTGGACTTGCACAAGGATCAACGAAACATTTTAAGATTGAGATTTTCGAAGCAGCATGTTTTGATATTTCATCAATAAATTCCTGACTGACTTGACTATTGACAAATATTAATGAATAATTTGCCATCAATAAATGGATATACATAAAAGTTAATTAATTACAAGGTAAACATAAAGAAACCTCCCTGTCTCTGTATCTCTGTAATCAACCAACAAAATGTTACAATGTGAAATTAACATATTGGGAGATCACGAAGGAAGGAGTGGATGGATGGATCATCAGTTCAATGAAAAGATGGTGTTTGATTCATGCCAAATTATTGCAAATTATTCATCGTTTGTCTGTAATACCATACATACGCATAGCACAACCACCGCCACCAATTCTGAGTGAGGGCAGTGATCATGTTGATGATAATGTTCTAACCTCAGCCTTAAAATTAAAATTTTTACGTGTGTTTTAAAAGGTGCAGTTGATTTGCTAATACATAAAAATGGTCAGAAATATTTTTGTGCAAATACATTAGGGTCCGTTTTATGCAAGTCCAAAATTTCAGACCCTGTGTGCGTATCATGAAATTTTCTATACCTTTAATCGTACATAGTTTTGTAATTTGTAGATGGGTTTATCAATATGTAAATTTTGAATCCTTCGTCTCTTGCACCACCTCCATTTCTGATATTATTTATACGCTTATGATTTCCTATTCCAATGTCTTGGAGTTGGAGTTTGGGAAAGCAAGGCTGAATTTAATGAGAAAGAGAATATACAGACAACAAACGACTGGTACATACAAAAGGAATGAACAATGGTCAAAATATTTTAATACGCGTCGCTCTTTATCATTGGATTTTCAGACGTGGCGTGTTTACTGCATTGCATTGCAATAGTGTTTAGCAATTTTGCAAATTCAGTGTCAAGAAAAATGCCAATTAGACTTATCTTTGCTCAAGACGATTTGCTCAAGGGGTCTTTGTTAAAATTGAGGTTTGAAGATTAAGTCATACTTTCAGAAGAAAGTTCAGAGTTCTTTAAATTGAGTTGTATATTTTTTATGAAATTATTACGCACGCAAGTAAATATAGCTATAGGCATGAAATTTATGTTTGCAATTAGAGTTTGACGCTAATTACAAGTCATTAGAGTAGACCAAACTTGTTCAAGTGACAGCCGGTTAAGTCTGACATTCAAGTGTCACTCACCAACCAACAAATAAAATAATCCTTTTCAATCTTCAACTGATTTAGTTTGATATCATTGTGCTAAATAAAGTTTAACTACGACCCATGAAAATAAGATCACTCTCATTTTCATTTCATTAATTTTATGAGAAATGAACATAGTTATAGAGCCGGGCTGGCAGCAGCAGGCGTGTATCTCATTTTCTTATTAAGGGAGCAAAAGATTGCATAATAATAATGGATACATACACCAATAAAAAATCTGAATCTAGTCCAAGATCTCTGCGCATATTGTAAGTAATGCTGATAGCTATTATCACAATAGCTATCATTCCCATTTGACATTACACTCTGCAGCATTTGCATCATTAGACCATCTCATCTTCATCGATTAAAACTGGTTCGCAGGTATTTGTGAACATATGTATTACATATATTGATGATTGTATTTTTTATACTGACCGATACATCCTCTAAAATATGCAAATTTTAAGCTGTATACAATTGTCGAGTGAATTATGCAGTCAAATCGTGGTACAAATTAAGAAAACTGTGTAATTCCATAATTTTTGATTTGATCTAAAAAGCATGAAAGCTATAAATCTTTACTATAATAAATCTCTATTAGCGTGTTCCCAACTATCCATGTAATAATAATTCTCTCCAAATTTTAGGCAGTAGATGAATTCTGAGAAACATTGCAAACACGTTCGTCTGATAAATACCTTGACTATACATAGTGAAGGTGGAGGCAATAATAAAATCACGTAAGCATTCAATATTTTTGGTCATTTGTAGTGGCGGCATTACTCCTTCTAGGTCATCCTCATCAAATTTTGGGAAGGTGTTTCATTACCAACCACTTTGGTAATCGGATGCAGTTGATGCGTATGTGTAGTTGCAAAAACATATCCAAGTCCAAAAGCTAAAGTGTAATAAACGCATGAAGGGTTAAGGGAAAAAAAGATTAATAGGCGAAAATTGCCCACGATAAACTCGATAAACTCATATTGTATCCATATTATACTTTAAATTCACGCTCACGCATATGAATTCATTTGTCTGATTTGTTTGCTTATGTACCTACATTTTTGGACAAGTCCTTATAAGACTTTTAGAAGAAGGTTTCACTATCAACTATCACGATTGCTATTATTGCATAAATTATTTGCTTTTTTTGTCATCTGTGTTAAATTCAAGGATGATGTTTGAATTTTTAAATGTATGTGCAAACCGGCCTTTTGTTACCTCTTATCATGATAATATCCTAATTGTTTATTTGCAAATAAAGTGTTCTAAGGACTATCCCTATGAGCTATTTTGTAACACTAATTTTGAATTAGGACTCATTGTAAGAATCAAAATTTAAATATTTGCAAAACTGCAAATCAGTACTCCTTTATTCATCTGAATTGTAGAATAAATTGTATTATCGAGGGCACATTATTCCCCTTCCTCCATCAACAGGCAGTGTCACTCTAAATTAACACAACATTTATTGATACATTACATAATCTTGTAAGTGATGAGAAACACTGTTGTTACACATTGCAAATTTTTTGCATACCCTGTCATAAACCCACTCAGTTCATTGGATGCTAAGAATACAATCGCCTTTGCTACCTCCTCCGGTTTTCCAACTCTACCAAGGGCGTGGGTGGCCCTCGAATGTTCCAAAAACCTAGTCACGAAATGTCAAATTCCAGTTTAGTGTTTCTAA
>JAQIWQ010000603.1:0-15145 GCA_034695825.1 Folsomia inoculata
CAGCTGCAAATCCAATTACTCATCATATCAGCGATGCGATATCCAATCCACCTGCAATGGCAAACGTTCATAAACCTGCATCCATTCTGGTCTGACCTTCTTCGTATTCGAAATAAGTGGCTGAGTGAATGAGATGAGAATGTAAGGGGACTGCTCCATTCATGGCATGGGTCCAATCCAAGGGTCATGTCAGGTGGTATGGTATCGTCGTATGATGTCAGGTGGTATGGTATCGTCGTATGATATCCGTGTGAGTTATGGTGTCATAAATGTCATAAAGGTGAGAATATCTTGGACTGAACTAATCCTCAAGTCCCACTCTGTCTACTCATAATATCTTTGTGGACGGATTAACGTTTTCCCTGCAGAAGCTGTATGCATAGTACCAACCAAACCAAGGAAGGGCCTTTCCTTTCTTTATTGTCACTAGGAATGTTAATCCTCTTCTCCGTTCGTAGAAATACTTTTTAACACAACAAAACAACAATAAATACAGGAATGTATTTATTTATACAGCTCCCTTGGGTCAGGCCAGGTATGATTTTCATTCACTCACTCACTTTACTGCTTCCGAACCTTTAAACCTTTTCCAGACTAGAATGGATGCAGTTTATGCAGGCCAAGCCAGGCAGGCAACAATTACGGGACATCAGGTCAGGACGGATAGTCGGGATAGTCTTGAAGGAAGGGCGACAATCAGTCTTTGAAGTTCAAGAGCGACTTTCGAAGAAGAAATATTTACGTAGGAAGGAACTAATTAAGTCAAACTTACCTTCGGCTTGGGTTAGCTGAGGGAATGACATTGGGTGCTGAAATACAGTGACACCGACACGACGGTATAATACCAGATGCCATCAAGACCCTTGCCTTGACACACACAACGCATGTATTTAACACGAATTTATTGAGTGACTGACATCAAGAAAGGATTTCTTTTGAGGAACTTCAAAGGAAAGGAAGGCAACAATGACATGGATGCGTTCGTTCAGCCTGTCCCAGGACAGGACCACCAACTAACAATTACAAGTGTCGCATAGTATGGTGGTCTGGTGCTCTGGTCTGGTCTGATCTCCTTTCTTTTCAATCCATAAATGCATGTGTGACATGCAGTCTGTTTGGTTTTGAATAAACTTTATGAACGACATGTTATTGGGATAACAAAATGAATGAAACCATTTATGACATGTATTCTTTGAATTCATCCATGAAATGAAATTATAAAAATGTCATCTCAAGTCGAACAAAGCCAACGTTTTCCTTTCAAGTCCCTCGAATACAATCCAATTTAAGAAATGTCAAATCTAAATTACACTTGCATGCCTGGCTGGTGGGTGGGTGGTGGTGGTGATTATTGATCTTCCAACAAGTAAACGTTGACCCTTTACGACCAATGAAAGTCCCTCATGGACGGCGTCCATCCCAAAGAGGTTATCGTTCGGTCGTTGTCACTCGTTGTCTCACCTCAATTCATTCATTAACGGGGGTTTGTTGAGACACCCACCCACCCTTCATCCATCATTTGTTAATTGGTCCAGCCAAAGTGGGGACTCGTGAGAAACTGCCTACGTGAGGGTTCACCTTGATGGATAAGGGTGTGGCTGTGTTGAAGTTGGGCACGTCGGCACTGTTGGGGGTGGGCCGGGTGTGCTAATCGGATTAAACACCATACCATACACACCGAACCATAATGGAATGATACGGACCGATTTCATGCATACAACCACCCCATCCCAAGTAAGTGTAACCAAACCACCACCATCCATATTACCTGAGCCAAATCCCTGCAGAAGCGTCTCAGTTGCACGCTCACTCTCAGACCGAGAAGAACATGCTGCAAAATAACATAATACGCGATAATATAATGAGATTCCTCTTATGTATCACATACATCACCACCACTGGGGTAGTCTAAGACTGTTGAGACTAAGAGCATTATATTGTGGAATTGACTATTAAAACAAGTGTAACAAGTAAAAGTTATTAAAATGAAGAAGGGATTAGCATGGGGTGTGCTGTTAAGCGCGTTAGTGTGTTGGGTGGAGATAAGTGAAACAGCCGGGCCGGCCGGTGTGGGTGTAGGTGCGAATGTCGGTGCAGGTGTAGCCCGACCGGTCCGAAATAATGTTACCACCGGACTAGGAAATCGTGATTCAAGGAACTTGCGACGAACCCATCGATCCAAGTTCCCTCTGAAGGCGGAGGACCTTAGAAGAAAGTCTAAACGAAATAGTGGTAAGTTTTGCGAGGTTTTTTTGCATATTCTTCGGACATGAGACATTACATACATGACATGTGGTCTGGTCACTATGTAAGATCTGACGTATGTGAATGAGACACTGCCAAAATCAATCATTGCCAATCGATAGTTACTGGTTTCATTTCATGAATATTCATCATGAACATGTTATTATGGCATGCAAAGCACAGCACAAGTTATGGATGTAGTTAGTGTGGCGTGGCGACTTACTATTGTACATACGGACTGATTGTTTGAATATTAGTTTACTGTTGGACTCGTAATTGATTGTACTTTACTGTCCTGTCTCTTCTCGTACGAGTTGAACTTGGTGAAAAAAAGGTAGCTGTTGTACATACAGAAGCGAATAATGTGTCCACAATGTTGTGTTCATGAATAATTCATGGGTCATGGAGTCAGTGATTGTTGGTCGAGTCCAGTCCAGTAGTTTATGTGAAACGCCTATGGTTTGGTTTGGCTATGTCGGGGACAGAGATAGCCTATTTCCAGCCGTGAGTCAGGTTAGTTAGTTTAAATTACTACAATGCAACATTCATTACTTACAGAACCGAAGCAATCTGCAGACAATACGATAAAATGGCGATCTAAACTCTAATAGCAGAGTTGATTTGCGAATTGTTGACATTGGAGTTAGCGTTACAATGTCTACTTGCATCCGAGTCCTGGCTGGCTTGTTGGGTTAGATGTATGGCTGAAGGCTGTTAAAAATTGCGTCGTAGTCCAGTCCAGTTGGCGACAGTGTTGTGTTGATGGTTTTATTTTATTTTATATAGAGACCCCAAAAGATTTATGAGCACCTTCACTTGTACAATCAATTGGGGCACTTTTATGTTATTGATCATTTCATCTGCTGTGGGGTTTATATAGGCAGAAAATGTCTCATTTTACGACACGAGGAACCAACAATAACAAGGCTTTTAGTTAGTGCCAAGTTTTAGCTGAGTTTAGCGATTTAGTGAGTGAGTGGCGTGACTTGTTCGTTTTGTAGATTGATTTTTTTCGCATCGCCATGCAAAGGAGGAGTATGAAATGAATTTATGAGGGATGTCTACTACATATCCGCGGATGGCACTTTTCCTGAAAAGGAGTCCCCTCTTTGCTTGACACGTTCATGTATAGATGCAGATGTATGCAGATTATTGGCAAAGAAAGAGTGGGTGCAATTCATACAGTCAGTCAGGCAGGAGCAATAAATGGACATTCTGTCACACTCGACTATTCCACATCCACCCTCGTTATGGACATGTCCAATTATTGGTGACGGAGATGAGATTGAGGGTGGATGGATTGATGATGATGGTTTGGTCTGGTCTCTGGTGGATGTAACATAACAAAAGAAAATATAGCAATTCATGCGAATCAATCATCCTCTTTAGCCTCCACATACATGAACATCACCTCGACTAACAAAAGAAATGAACCAAGTGCCTGATAATAGCTTATCATGCACTTGGGTTCCTGATATGAAATGTTATTGGATGGTTCGATGGTTTGCTTTTACTTGGCGTGGCTTTGCTTTGCTTGGCTTGGGTGATTGCTGTATCGTGTGTCCTATCGTATCCCATTGTCCACCCAGCCGCCAAATGTATAGATTTGCATACATGGTTTACTACACGTAATAATTGTGTTGTGTTGTGTAAATAGTGGAGTAAATAGATAAGCCTGGGCCGTTTTGCCGGCGCCAAGTAGACATCAACATTTCAGACTAATCAAGGAAAATATACCTTCACCTGTCAATTGTCCGCTAATTTTTTAACAACCTATGCAACCACCACCTCCACCTCCACTCATGGCACTACAGCTTTGCAAAGTCACTTGACTTATTATTACTAGAAGAGTAGTAGTAGAAGTAGTAGAAGTAATCGGAGTTGGTTGTTGTTAAGACCTTCGCCCTTGGCTCCCGTTATTTATGAAGCCATGAATTGGCGAGGATATGTTTTACATTGATCTGCATGGATGACTATGGCGTGGCCTGGTATAGGAAGGAATACTTGGGAAACGCCAAGTTAACGAGATGAATATTTGCTCGGAAAGAAGGCAGTTATTATTATGGTATGGTCTATTATGGGGTATTGTATTATCATATTATATGTAACTTGAGCTTATCCCTCAAACTGCACCATCAGCACGTTCTCTTATTCTTCCTCCCTCTTTTATTCCTCCATTCCAAACATGTAAAGTAATGCTTAAACTTTGGTAGAAGAGAAGATTGTCCAGTCCAGAATACAATCCAATCCATGGCAGTCCACCCAGAGGCTGTACAGACAGAGTCAAACCAATCCTGCCAAGTCAGAGAAGAGAAGTTTAGGCTGTTGGCAATAAATAGATGAGAACTTTAAGTGAGTAAAAGCTAAAGAGAAAGCAACCAGGCTGGATTACGTCCACGTCTACGTCTCCTTCATGGCCGTGGCGCCGGCTTTTTTTTGCAAGTCTATATCCGCTCCTCTTGCTCAGGTTTTGTTTCCCATACAATTCTGATTTAGTCCAGTTCAGTCCAGTCTAGTAAAGTCCCTTCTTCTTCTCTCTCGACAAACTTTCACCAGGAATGATGTATGTACATGGTCAGTTTGGAGACTATAGGCTGGACGAAATTAAGTAAAGGAAGGGATGAATAATTAGCTTAGCCATCTATGTAGTTCCTGACGGGATCCTAGTCGGGATTTATTTTGTTGTCTCTTTTTGCTTTCTTTCGCATTAATTCCATTGCGTCTTGGGAAAAAATGTCCCCTTTTCGACGCTGTCACCCAAGCCATTACTCACGCGTGTTTACACCACCCAAGCCACCACTATGTATGACATCAAAATTCCATACCATCGTATCGTACCAAATACCACTGTTTAATGTTCTGTTGCTTTTCTTTGGTCCATAATGTTATGTTCTGTTGATATTGCTGTTGATTTGGTGAAGGAGTAGGAATGTGGAAATCCGGGTTAAAGTATTTTATTGATTCCCCTGGCCTCTGTCCAAGAAAATGGCTAATTTTAAATCTTGCCAAAAAACTCAATTATTGATGCCTGTTTTTGTCCTTTCTTACAGAATGCCGACTGGGGAAAACAGTTCATGAAATTGGCGATAGCTGGTCACCGGATTTGGGTGAGCCCTTTGGTGTGATGCATTGCATCCAATGTGCTTGTGAATCGGTGAGTAAACTTTTCTAGAAACTATAATAAGGAAACGAGTAAAACGCATCATGATGATAATGTGATGGTGCATTGCATTAAGTAGTTTTGTAGGAGGCAGTCTGAGAATTGGCAGAGATGTTTTTTGTATCGTGCATATCGCATGGGATTTAGATGCTCGTTGGCTCGTACCCAGCCAAGACAACCCAAGCCAGAGAAAGGAAACCACGACAGATAATGTATTCATTCATATGCTCATCATGTTTGTTACTGAAGAAGTGAACACAGGGAAAGATTGAAACTTTATATCTGTGTCTGATGTCTGTGCTCTTTGGGGTCCCGGCGCCACAGGCTCAGAACAGCTTAGGGCAACGGCCTCGTGTCGTTTGGTTAGGTGTAGGGCGCAGGAAATCAACTATTTATTTATTAACAATAAATAGCATAACGTGAACAAAGATGTACTAAAGAAGCGCGGAATAATTTGACAATGGGTCACATCCAATTATATTTGTACTTAGTTGACTTTTCGATTCGGGTTCTGGTGGTCATCTCTGCGAGGAAGGCGACAATCACTCATCTTCAGAATGATTGGTTTGGTAGGTCGGATCGGGTGTCGGTCGGTGGAGTCGGCGATGGTGATGATGGTGCGTGTCGTCGTTGCATGGTGCATGAAATGGGGAGATACTCAAGGTCTCTGGTTGGTGGCATATTTCGGGCTTTTAAACGTGGTACTTTTTCTTTGCTACTTACGTGTACAAGCCATGCTTCTTTGGCGTCGGTTCAACTCAGGAGCGAAGGCCAATTCAATCTCAGGAAATCCAAATTTTGTGTGCATGTTATTTCTCATCCGAATTGCTCTGCTATACTTACTTTAAGGATCACATCATTCACATGACAAATGTACATACTCAGAAGAACCTAGTAGTTAGTTGGTGATGTTGTCTCTGCTGCTAACAAGCTTAAGTGAATGAGATATTCAAATATTGGATATTATGTTCATGTAAATGTGAGTGATGCAGTATATATTGTGGATCCAATTATTAGTCGTATTTTTAGCCCATTGTCTTCTCGTGGTTATATTTTAGTTTAGTTGACGCAAATCACATTCATTCCATGGCATATTCGCCTAGTGAGATCCGTGTTATTTGCAATTGAAATCAACACTCATTCACACAGATTTCCAACGTATGTACGTAACCAGCACCCCTATCAAATGTCGATAAGTGCAGCTTAAAGTCAAGTAACATAAAACATAAGAGGAGTTTAAGTAAAGTCATAGCTCGGTAGTAGAAAAAGTTAGTCAACTAATGAAAAGTTAGCAGAAGCTCTCATGAATCTAGTATTATTATTGCATTGTGGTGGCCTTGTTTTTTTTTGTTTTGCAAAAGTTGAGTGCATGAGAATACAGTTAAAGTAATAATATTGTCCATGTTTGGGTTATGGCGAGACGAGAGACGATAAAACCAATTATTTCTCTACATTCGCATCTCTCTTATAAATACAATGCAATATGCAATTACTCTATTTCTTGTATGTCCAGTTACCACTATTTACCACCTTTCCTTATCGCTGGTACATGGTAGTATGGGTATGGTTAGTGTGGCGTTGTCTGGCGTGGCGTGGCGCCGTTTAGTTTCCTTCTACTTGCCATACGCTTGGCTGGCTTGACGCTTGTTGAACATTCAATTATTCAGGAAATGTGCCAAATTGCATGCGACACCATTTTATGAGAATCTCCGTGAACGAATGGCTCCATATCCATGTAGGCAGACTTTACTGCCTATGTGCACGTAAACTGCCAAAAGTGTAGAGAAAAAAAGGTTATCATCGTCATCATCTTGCTCCTAAGCAAGGTCTCTGACCATGTCCTTTGACACGGAGCATTGATGCACACCATACCACCCGCACAATGAATGACAATAATACTGGGTTGCTTATGTAGGGGGAACAGAACAGTTGACCCATTTTCAAATATGTGGTACAAGGTCTTCTTCCATCCCATCATGCACCCGCGGTCATGGATTCACGGCCTAGAAACTTTCTCGTAAACGCACTTAACCACTCTTGATTTCTTTGAATAACCTACAGGTGCAAAAGAAGCGGCGAATTGTTGGACGAATTCGGTGTCGAAATTTAAAGAGCGAATGTCCCAAGTTGGATTGCAGCGATGCCATCAGTATTCCTGGACAGTGCTGCAAAATTTGTCCCGATGTTCTTAAAAGTAAAATATTTTATTATCATAAAACTAATTCAAATTCAACCCAGATGGAGTAATACAAATGTCAAAGTCAAATGTTGAATTTTCATGACATTTTTAGACAATTCGGATAAAGGGAATTCTGATGGTCTTGCCACAGATGATATGGATGGAAATGAGAGTAATAACAGAGGTTCGTGAAATTATGCGAGGTTAGAAGAGGATATTATGAAAACTAAATTGGTAAATATTGCACAGAATATGCTGCACTGCTAACACCAAGATCTTCAACTCTAATAAAATCATCCACCGGATTGGGGGAGCCTGTTGGTGGTGGTCTTGGCTCTGGTCGATTCATGTTTCTCCATAAAAGCCTCTACTACTCCTTTGTCCACAATGATGGACTTCCTCGACCTAAATTTGTCCAGTTTGTAGACTCTGAAGGGAATGTCGTAGAAGAGCAGGAAGTGACGCTCAACAATTATCAGGCAGAGACGAAAAAGATTTGTGGTGTATGGCGGAAAATGCCTCGAGTATACAGGAAACTTCTGAAAGAAGAGAAATTATTCGCAGCTCTTGTGACGGAAAAAATAGGGACTGACAACGACCGTTTCCTAGCCGGAAGAGTTGCAAAACAGCGATATGTCACGACAGAGCTTTATTCTTCTCTGTTGGAACCTGCGACTCAAGCCGTGAGCGAGTTTTTTTATGAGCTTGGCTGGCTTATTTCTTCCAATTATTCATCCTGTTTAAACAAGGGTTATTTTTTATTATATCAGGGAACTGGTGGAATGGCTGTAATCACCGTGTCCCCATCAACTGGATCCATCTATCTGAATGTGGTATTCAATGGGGATTTTACAGAGGAACGCGACATTACCATCACTGTAAGAATTGCAGACGCATCTGGAACTGGAGTTGAGGAATCTGTGACAATCCCTAAAATTCAATACGAGTCAAATTCAATTGAAGTTCGAACGATATTGGAGCTTGAACAATTGGCTTCACTCTCACGGGGGACGCTTTTCATTGTTGTTTATTCTCCAAAAAATCCCGAATTCAAAATTATTGGGTTTATTCAGTCCAGGCAAACAGAATGAATTTAACTTTATTCATCAAAGTTTCTGTATTTTTAATTTCTATTCGTTAATAGGCACACGTGTGACATTTTCGATACCGTTCTGGGTTCCGAGGACAATTCCAGTGCACCATCAGCCTTAGCTTGGGTTTATCCACTAGCCGATGGTTCATGGGCCTACAATTTCCAGTTTCCCAGTAATGATCACACAATTCTTTCGATCAAGCTGGAAACCGGAAGGAAAGTCTTGGAAGAACTTTCACTAAAAGTGCAAGGAAACAGGACACGAGATGTCGCAACGAGAATGACGTCCCGATATTATCAGCTCCTGTACGAAGGCAACATTTATCTGAATGTTCTCACCGATACTACAAATCTCCGTGGGAGATTGGCATATAGAGGATTCGGCGATGCGCAGCTATCTGATGCACCATTATTGCTGGAATCAAACAAACGGTCTCCTGCCGACTTGAGGACGCAAGGTCTAATTTGGATGGGTGTGGACTCTGACTGCGCATTAAACTATCAGATGACTCTCAACGCACGGCCACAGAGCGACATGATGCGATTGGAACTTATGGAAATGCCAGCCCTTCAGATGAAAGGGCTTCCTGTACGATCTTACACTTTGGATAATTTTGAAGCTAGTGAGCATGAAGGAGTTTACTCGGAAATTGCAAAGTATTAAAAAAATCTCAAAAATCTAGCAAATTTAGAATTGTGGCTAAATAAGTGTCTTGTTCAGGATTACGTTTGCTCACATCAAGGCAGGAGACGTATTGTTTCGTGTGATGAGGGTGAATGATTCATCAACTTTGGCTTCTGCGACGATGAAAAATGTAAGGATAGTATCGTTAGGGAAGTATGATGCGAATTTCAATCTTTTGACTGAATTTGAAATAAATTTTGGCAACAGATTCGAGTTCCTGGATCTTGTTTGCCGAGTGGCATAACAGATAACGTTGTTCATCCGGATTACACCCTGGAACCGGAAGACGATTCATCAATGCCATTGTCGACGAAATGCTACCATGACGGAACGTTGAGGGAAGAGAACTCACAATGGACTCCGGTTAATGACACGTGTACAATTTGCACGTGCCACAAAGGTGTTAAATGCGAAGCCGTAGTTTGTCCTGCAGTGGACTGCGTAAATCCTGTACTTCTCACTGGAGAATGTTGTCGCACTTGTCTTAGTAGGTGATCCATTTTTTAATCCCACCCATCTGAGTGATGTATAATACATTTACAATTGCAGATGAAAGAACGAGAAACCGACAAGTTCCTGAGACAATTCGTGGATGTAATACAGTTGGCGATCGTTTCCATCCTGCAGGCTCCACTTGGCATCCATATATGCCCCCCAATGGCTACATGGTCTGCACTACTTGCAGCTGTAATGTAAGTCAACAACCAGTGACCCCCGTTTGGGACAGCTTCAAGAATTGAATCATAACAATAATATTTTTTCTAGGCGGAAACTTTATCCGTAGAATGTACCCGAGAACAATGTCCCCCGTTAAACTGTGCATCCGATCAAGCCGTGTATCCACGAACCCTTGCATGTTGCAAGGTGTGTCCACCCAGAAAATCCATTGACCCTGACACAATTAATGATGATGTGAATCAGTTTGATTTACAAAGACGAACCCCCTCCGAATCCGAGATACTGGGCTCTGGAGGGTGTAAATTTAGAGAAGCCCTGTATAGAAATGGGGAAGAATGGAGTCATCGAATAGAACCGTTTGGAAATATACCTTGCGTCGTTTGTTCTTGCAGAGTAAGATTTCATTCCATTAAAAAAATTAATTGTCCTAAACATTTTTATTTATTTACCAGAACGGAATAACAAAATGTGGAAGAAAGCAGTGCCCCGTACTGCAATGCGATGTAAAGACGAAAGAAGAAGGCGAATGTTGTCCGCGTTGCATTGTCGCAGCCACAGCCTCCGATTCGCGACCTAAAACGCCTGCCTTTTTATCTTCAAGTCAAAATATCAACCCGAGACATAAAAAACCTCCTGGAAAGCAAAGGGCAACAAAATATCCTGGACAATTGTAATTCAATGAATGCAACCAGTTAACTGTTTGTCCCTCGGTGCTGAGCTGATATGTATTTGCATGCCTGGAGCAATCAAAGTATTCTATTGGACTTTGACTTAACTTATTTTCTCTACCATGTTAGTTTAGTTTGTAGCGTAGTTTGCGTTAAATCTTGGGTTTTTATACAGAAAACGATATACGAATCATGAATGACATATGCTATGAGATTGATTCATGAATGATTCTGGTGCAATTATGATTAATTAGATTAGTTCGAAGATGAGTATTTATTGAGATGAAGATGAAGGCAGCTGGATTGTCCTTTTGACGTTTGATGTGGATCTATATACCTCCTTCCTGTACGTATGTAGTTTAAACAACTTAAACACTGACCTACGACAGGTATTTAACTTCTTGCTACGTCTGTACTTGAATAATTATTTGTTCTCAGTAAATATAGTATCGATATGCAATGTCAGTTCAGTACAGTATGATTTTTAAAAAGAATGTAAAATTTTAAGCAACATTTATTATAAAACTACCTATTCATAGAACGATTGATTAATGGGATTGAGAAGCGTTTTGCAGACATGAAATGTAAGGTTTCTTGGAACATTGAAACGTTGAAAGAGAGAGATGATGAGATACATGACCAAAGACTGATTAACTTAAGTTATTTTATTATTGTGCTTTTTTTAATGTATTTATTACAATGTTAATTACGATGCTTGTGAAACTATATGTAATTGTTCTTGTGCCATTTTTATTCATTCCGTATCGTCTCTTGAACTGATTGATGATCGAGAAGGCATTATTTATTATGCATTGTTTTATTCATGTAGAATGCAATTATCCCACCTAACTACTACTACTACTACTTACCTGCTAGCTATTATGTCAGTGAGCTTATGTAAAACTATGCGCATATGAATATTTTAAAGTAATGTCAAAAAGTGCTGACTGTACTGCTGTTACCGATGTTAGTATTACATACAAATACTTGTTGCAACATTATAATTTTTATGGTTATCTAAAATGCATAAGTGATTCTCAAAGTGCCATACATACTACAAACGCTATAAAGTATTTCTAATTGTGTAATTTGAATAGGACGATGATAGTTAGTTATGAATAATGAACATTCAGCTTCTTGGCTTGTTTCCTGTCATTTTGTTTTATTTGTTAACAATTCAATTAAACGGATTTATTTTTTTATGCAAAGATAACTTTTTATTTGCTGTTTTATTCTGCGAAAACATACATTTTTATGTAAATTATTTAAGAAACTTGTGCCGTCCAAGTTGATAAGGAATGAATTCTCACATTTTTAAGCTTTGTCTGTAGTGGTATGGTATGGTAGTGGACTACGGTTTAGATTTAAGATCATGCTTCGTTGTTAATAAATTAGCATATGCCAAATTAAGAAATGAACAGGACCCTGACTGAAGGAGCATGAATTGATTTAATTTAGGTTTAATACATACAGAAATATTGGGCTGGACATTCTTCGATCAGAGTTCATTCGTCTGATGATTTGTCTGATGATAATATACTTGGCCAAACCAAGAAATCTCTTATCCAGTATCGTTCCAGGTATTCATATTCGTCTCATGTAAATGTTTGCAAAAAGTGATATTTCCATGTCGTTGAGCACAACGTTGTATTACAAGACGAGTAGATGAATTCCTTTCTGGACTTGCTGTGGAGTGGACAATGCATGCAAATTATTTATTTGGGTGAGCATGACTATAGTTCAAAAAGTAAGCTTATCTTACCAAAGAATGATATGAATGCTATGAGATGGACCAATGCTATTACACTGATGAAGCATAGTAGTGTTAGAGGCATCTTATCCTTAAGTCTGCAATAATTTGACTAAATTAAATTGTACTTATGAAGGTTGGGTAGATATTTTGTATGTACCTATGAAATCGCTCAGCTACCCAAGACGTTACACTACGAGTTTCATCCAAGTGACCTTTACGACTTTGATTATGTCCGGTAAGAAATTGTTCCAGGTCTGATGATGATGATGATGATCCGTCTAGTTTGGGGGATGAGTGACCGACTTTTTTCGCACTTTTGTGTAAAAGATTACCCTGTTCCATGAGTTCAATGTTTGCCAACTCTGCGTCGGTGACGGAGGTGTAACTCTGTACATGACCTTGGAGGGGTAGCGGTACAGGACGGAAAGCAGAGTACCTTCGTCTTGTGTTTAGGGCCCGGGGAAGAAAGTCTGGTATACCTGCGTTCCATTTATGCATCATTCATACATGTTAAATGAGAATCCTATAAGAAAATTATTACTGTAGTCAATGTCAATCTCTGTCCACCCACAATTAGAGATACCGAGTTGGTAAAGAGGAAAGGGAGCACCTTTTTCAATCCATGGCGACTGGACTGACGACATTAATGCAAACACAAAGTGGTTGACATCCACGATTACCTGACACCTTTTGTATCATAGTTACCGTCGCATTCTATATTAAGTAAGTGTAATAGTGTCAAGGAATATTGGTTGACATCAACTCTATTATTTATCACAATATTTGTGGTATAAACCTGACCCCAACTATTCCATATTCACTTATCATCATCCATCATGAATAACTTTCAAGAGAGAGAAAATGTCTCAAAGTCTAAGCTTTGGATCAATGTGGCTCCACCGTCCTCTATATCCAACTTGGAATCCAAGCACACTGTCGTCGGAGGTGCAAATCATAACCCCAAAACTTTTGTGAAACCTACCGTGACCACTCTTCTTCGCCAGCATAGCACCTTAGTACGACAAGAAAAGAATGAACGATCTAAAGTTCAGGGTTACACAGCGGGTAGCCTCCCGTCTAACCAGGATCAGGAAGCATATCGTTTCAAAGAGTTGGAGGAACAGAAACATCGCCAAATTGATGAAACCAAACGTATTTTGAAGGCAAGGTTAGCCTACCACAAAGCCATAGCTGCAACGGCACAAAAAGCTTTCGAAAAATCTGTTCAGGCTCAACAACAACGGGACCAAGTCAGTAATAATGCCATTCCCTCTACCAGTTTGAGATATTTATTTCATTGATCATGTTATTATGACTGTTGAAGGCTCGGAAACTTGCCGAGGCCGCAGAATCTGAGCGGATGGCACAGCTTGCACGACGACGTGCTACTGCTGCCGAGATTCAACACGTCCACACCCATTCTCGGAGCATGGTCGAGTATGTCCAAAACCAGAAACGGTGTCAAGTAGTCGAATTGAAGGAGCAGACTAAGCGTTTACAAGATGAAGTAAAGCGACAAGAGTTTGAAGAGTTTATCTCAAAGAAAGAACGGATTCAACAGATTCAGTCATCCAAGCAGGCGCTTCGAGCGGCTAATGCGAATGGTAATTCTAATTCAACTGCTGGTTTCATTGGGGTGGTTGGTTCTCCAGATGCGCATAAAGTTCAACTGACCAAGGAGAGTGAGAAGGTGTCATTGGATGAGCGAAGAAGACGCGTCGCAACACTGAAACAGGAACGTGAGCAAAAACTTGACAATGTCAGACAACGACTGGAGAGACAAAGATTTCGACTGGGAAATGCTCGTGCGTTAGAAACACCTTTCAGAGCTATGCAACCATTTGTGCACCCCACAAGTGATTTGGCGGATGAGGAGATTGTGGCGTTGATGCAAGAGTTGCAGACCTACCAAAGCCAGCAGAGAGGGGGTAACCTCAAGTTGGGGGGCTAGATATAGTCACTTGAGAATGAATATGTAGTATAGTATCATGAGTGAGATGGAACAAGGTGAATTCTATTCAATTATGCATAACAAATAAAACAAAGTTGCATTCTTATCCTGTTATTCATAGCAGTATGTTCAAATTCCAATCACCATGTTACGGAAAGCATTTAGCATAAACATTCTTGGCTTTAGTCAGAAAAGCACACAAAGTTTAAATGTAAATTGAGTTTAAATTCTTACATGAATGAGATAAGTAATTATAAAAATTTGCATTACCAATTTCTAATGAAATGAACTGCGTGCAAAAATAAAATCATCACAGTCGACTCCAATCAGTCGCCGAGATTCACCATGGCTGACCTTCCAAAAGACGTCCTACGAAACGTGTACAGAGACCTGGAAACGGTACCCTATCCTGATTTAAAACAAAGGATGAAGAAGTTTCTTGACGCCGCAGCAAAAAACTTGCAAGAATATGTTAAAGCAGGACACGAACACGTAAGAATTTTGTCTCTATCCAAGTCAGTTGCATTCATGGAAAGAGTAAATTGGTAATGAAGAAAGTAGGCAAAAATGTCATGATTCATATTTAACGAAAAACCCAACAGTTTGATTGTGAATGTGTTGATGATTTATTTATAACAAAGATAGAGGAAATTGTTTCTTTGAAATCAAATTCTTAGTTATTGACTCATAATATACATACATCACGTAGTTGATTCGGAGGTAGACATTCTTCG
>JAQIWQ010000604.1:0-15137 GCA_034695825.1 Folsomia inoculata
TATGTTGAATTTGGTGTGTCAGCCATGGATGGAGAAGAGTACAGGAACATTAGTTTCGACACCTTTTTGCATCTCAAGGGGTGGATTGTGGGCGTGGCAGGAAGCTATGAACTTTGTATGATGGTAGAAAACATTAATCTTGATGAGGAAATCTGGGAGAATCAATCGCTACAGGTATGCAGGCAGGCAACATAATGCGGGGAATATAAACCTAGTAATTCGTTCCAATCATTTTAGGACGTTGTAAAGCTGTCCACAATGAAATCAGCCATCAGGAATGATCTCATTGGTCTTCAAAAGGATCGGGAAATGGGAGAAAATATTAATTCAATCATTCACACGATGAAGTTGCATAATAATATGACGGAGGAGAAGGCAATAATTAAAGTAATGCAGCGACACAATGAATTGGTATCAGATTATGTGTATCTGAAGGGCAAGGTACTAAAGCGTTTTAAGAGCCACCCTAACTTGCCTGAATTGAATAAATATATTGAAATGATGGAGAGATATGAATGGGGATCCATCCTGTTCCAGCTCAACGCCCCAAGATACCGTTTGGAGGGGAGTTTCCAATTCCTGGATTTGAAGTTGAGAGATCTATCGTGATGGGATGGACTTGTATATATAGTAATTAGCTCCTAAATAGAAACTATTTCATTAAACACTTGTAAATCTTGTTTCAAGTTGCATTACCACATTGTGTTTATGAATCAGCAATTCACAAAAGCACCATCAAACTAAAAATATATTAATATTATTCTTTACTTGACGTATACGTTGTTTAAGAAATTCACATGCAATAAATTTCCTCCAGCTCTTTGCCGATTATCACAATCGGTTCCTACAAGTAATGCATTGGTGAAGCATTATATTTATATTGAATGCTTTCAATAAAAATACTAATCTTGTTGCCCTTCTTCACCGGTTAAGACTTTGTTGTTACAATCCCTTACTATTATTTTAGAAAAGTGGTACCTCGACCTTTCTCTTATCACTTATTTTCTTTTCACCACCACTCGATCATGCTGGGATAGGCACGACCCGCTTTCCCTTTTCGAGAAGTAAATCATACTTACACGTTACTTTCTCATTCAGTGACATATCGCATATTCAAAGATACCTGATGAGTTATGCGTTGTATTCAAAAACATAAAAAATGCCAAAAATTACTCAAAGAAAAAAATGGAACGACATATTTAAAATTTCCCAAATTTCTTGAAAGGTCCCCACCTCACCAAACGACCAAAACTTCGAATTGAAGTCATGAACTTCTACAATTTCCAGGGGTTGAAGTCATGAATTTCTACAATATCCAGGTTTGTTGTCATGAATTTCTACAATTTCCAGGTTTGTAATCATGAATTTCTACAATTTCCAGGTTTGTAGTCATGAATTTCTACAATTTCCAAGTTTGTAATCATGAATTTCTACAATTTCCAGGTTTGTAATCATGAATTTCTACAATTTCCAGGTTTGTAACCATGAATTTCTACAATTTCCAGGTTTGTAAGCATGAATTTCTACAATTTCTAGGTTTGTAATCATGAATTTCTACAATTTCCAAGTTTGTAATCATGAATTTCTACAATTTCCAGGTTTGTAATCATGAATTTCTACAATTTCCAGGTTTGTAACCATGAATTTCTACAATTTCCAGGTTTGTAAGCATGAATTTCTACAATTTCCAGCTTTGTAGTCATGAATTTCTACAATTTCCATGTTTGTAATCATGAATTTCTACAATTTCCAGGTTTGTAACCATGAATTTCTACAATTTCCAGGTTTGTAACCATCGAAGGTGACATTACTTTTTTGAAACTCCAACATCATAATTTCCATGAATCCTCCCTGCCCCCTACTGCCTCCCCCACTAACACAACACAAGCATACCATTGATTTCACTAAAATGTTTTTTTATTGTGGCGTAGGTATCCACTATCGAGGTTCAAAAATGAAGGGAATCCGAGTACTCGTTGTCGCCATGATGATGATGGTTGTCGCAGCTTTCGCCGCACCAACAGATCCAATTACTGCAGGAGCAGTCGCAGTCGTGAGGGATGCTGTAGGTGTGATCATAGGGACGCCCCTCAATAATGTCGGCAACAACGCCTTTGTCTCGGGCGCGACAGACAGTGGCAATGTCAATAATCATCCCAGTACTAACATTAACGTAGGCGGTTCTAATAAGTAGACATGTTTTTGCAAACCGAGTGTTCATTTCCAAATAGTAAACGGATATTAGCACGGAAAATGTAGGTTTCTAATTTAATTCCAAATTAACATTCCATATCAATTATATAGCAAGTTAAATATAATTTTTTCAATTGTACATTACAAATTCCAAAAAAATGTAGTTTTAATGTAAATTAAAGTGTGGTAATGCAATTGTGCAGATGGCTAAACTAGATTTTGACGTTATTGACGAAATAAAAATGCTCAAGCTTATACAATACATTCCTTATTGTGTAATAATGCTTTTATTTTGTAGTAAATGTCATGTCGAAATTAATCTTACAGGGTTTCCACTCGTTAAAGCTTGAATTGGCATACTTACTTTTAAAATAACAGGGGCTTATAAAATTCCAAAGTAAACTTATTCATAGTAGCATGAGTGAATTTTCCTCCCTTAAATAACTTCCTCCCCGTATGCGAAAACTACGCGGGGTTTTGACTAACCCTCTAGATTTTTTGGAGTTTTATTCATGATTTGATGTTGTGGATTTTTAATAACAATAGCGGCTTATGGTTAATGCAATTTCGCAATCAAAACCAACACTGCAACTTGATTTAGAAATTTTATTTGAATGTAGCTTTGTATGGCGGTATGATTTTTTAATACTTTGAAATATATCAATGTGCCATTAGTTGTGGCCATGCGTGGTAATGTCTCAAGGAAATTGATACTGCATTACGCATGCCCAGAGTGGGAGAAACATTGAATAATATAGTATTTTTATCTTAAATATGCTGATACATTATTCTTTCCTTTAGTTAAATGCCTTCATTGTTCACCTAGCCCAAAAGCTCGCGAATAAACTGAGTCAACACCCAATTGCCACAAAGTCCCCCAACAATTTGCACTTGTTGGAGTGCTTGCTGGTTGGGCTTAACAATGGTTAGCACTTCGATCCAATCGGTAGGTGGAAGGGTGCAGAATCCATTCCCGACATAGCAGGCTGGGTGTGAATTATATGCAAAGGTTTCAAGTTGACTGCAATTCATGACAACATTTCCATCTGCCTCGGGAACGAGTGCATCCTGAAGGCAAAATCCCGTATTCCCAATCCAATTTTGTCCTTCCGGACTAAATTTGTGGACGTTGGCGAAAAATTTAGTGCAGTAGTATTCCCCAAATCCAACCGCATATCCGTCCGGTCCACATGGGACTTGAGCCTCAAGGCAGCGCGTGTAGAAGGTGCAATTCTTATTTATTGGGAGACAGGTGTCGGTGAGACTCAGAACGTGGGTAGGTAGCGAAACTATTGTTCCAAAGATTAATATTGGGAATAAAAACATGATGTTCTGAAATGGGTTTCAAATTAAAATATGTCAGAAAGAAATTAGTCTGATTAGACTATTCATGTAGAATTACCTTGCTCCGATAAATCACTTTAATTGAGGTTGTTCTTTGCCGGTCTGGTCGTGAAGTGGATTGGGAAAGTTTAGCGGACTACAATTATTTAACAACTAGTAGAGTTTAATACTTGTGACGTGGGCTCTGCATTTTGTGGAACATCAAGAATTCAGTTTGACAAGCTGAACGTGCCAGGTATTAAATAAATTTGTATTTTAATTAGAATTTGTTGAGCATGGGATTGCTAAATCAATTCTTGCTATTGAAGGGTGTTAATGTGAATGCTCTGAAATTCATATAATCATCTTTGCCTTGAACTTAAGTCAATTTCCAGATAAACCAGGGTACCGTAAAACCGACCCAAGTTGCAACAAACCCGAACCAAAAACCCATAAAAAACCCATTAGTCGGGTTTTATTAATAGTAGGGTTTTGAACAATTTGGGTCGGCTTTTAACCCAAAACCCCAGAAAACCCGACCCAAAAAAACCCGACCCCGGAACCCTGGACATAACCGAGCCTCATCAGCAAGTTTTATTTAATCGTTAACTAAAACAAGTAAAATTAAATTTCTCCACACCCTCCTCAAAGTTTTGTCAATCATTTTCATAAACTTACATTTTAATCAATTGTTAAATGATATTGAAGATTATTCTGTGCTTTTAATGTGCAGTATATTTTGTTGCGAGAAGGAAGTTTGCAGCCAACGCAGGGAATGCGTAGTTGATTAATGACGATGAAGCAATCCCGTTCCAAAAATAATGCTTTTAACCCAGCCTATCTCCTTTTACTGAGGATTGATGATTGACATCTAAACATCAAAGTAGGCTATATTTTGTCATTTATCATTCTAAAAAGCAGTACGCTGAAATTTTGCAAGCTTATTTAAAATACTGTGTTAGAAAGGTTTAAATTTATTTTTAGCAATGGATGGTTTTAAGTTCAATAAATACTTTGGTAACACAAAAGATAACATAATATGAATGAAAAAATGCATAACAATAAATTAATCATGTCCAAACATTTAAAAGTGCTAACCAAGCCATGATTATGTGACTACTCGTTGGAAATGTGTGTGACATTTACTGTTTTGATGCAGTTGTGTTTTGCTTTGTTTTGTTTATGTAATTTAACAATGCATTAGTTTTGATTTCCGCATAAAAAAATATCTGTGACCTTTGGAGCTTGTATTTAATAACACCTTATGTTTCCGTGTTGTTTGTTAGTCTAGAAAAAATTAGCAAGAAACCAACTTGGGCAATTTTGTTCTCTCACTCGAACTAGTAACATTTCTTGCTCCCATTTTTTTATCCATAATGTCACCTGCTTTTGCCATTGTGCTGATTTCCCTTCATTTTGTTACTGGTAAGTTGGCTACCTTTACACGAATAGAAAACATTCAGGAAAATAACACCCAACACAATTCTTAAAATAATACAACTGGAATTTATCAATACTAATGTCTTGTTAAACTTGGTTTTTTGTAACGGGGTTTAACTAATGAATGAAATTAGAATCTGACTTTTTTCCGTTCTCTAATTTTAGTTTAGTATATCTTAACGGTTAGAGGGCAACTCTTTATAAAAACTATACAGTTTTGTTTTGGTTTTCATTGGATTGAATAAAACTATAGTTTTATTGACTTCTCAAAGCTGTCAACACACGCATTGTGCCTTCTTCAGGGATAAAGACAAACATGTTTCTACACAAATAATAAACTCTATAAAAGTATACTCATTGATTGCAAGATCCACACATTTGTGGTCCGTCACCTGTGGGTGTGACACAAGTGGCACTAGAGTACAGGTACGTGGAAACAAATTGCGTACCGAACCCAATTTCCATGGTGGCACCTCATCAATCTGTTCAAGGTGTACCCAGACCAAGTGTAGGTGAAGAATGGGGCGGAGCCTATGAAATTTTTTCATGAAGCATTTTCATGGGAAAGGGGCGGAGTATATAATGAGAGAGCCAATAGGAATCACACACGGACAGACAGACGGAAGCAAATCATAAATGGTCTTGCAATCATTAATAACGAAAGTTTTTAGTGGTGTCGGGTTTACTTAGTGCAGTACAACTCACATTATTCCAAGATATGTGTAGCAGATATAATTTCTCATTCCTAATTTTGAAAATGAAAGAGGTGTACAGTATTTTAACTAGTTCAGACCGACCAGTATGTAATATTTTTCACTTTGCCTTATAATACAAATGGCCACGAAAATGTAAAGTTACCCTGCATTTTTTATTCACCTTAGAACAAGGTCCAAATCTAAAATGAATTACAGTTTTACAGTCTGTGGATCTGTCCCAGGACGAAAAATTTAATTCCGTCAATGATTTGAAATTTGAAAACCATACTGGTTACCACATGAGTGAGAATGCAAGAAAGAAAAGTAAGTTATTGCTGATTTTATTCAACGTTGTATTAATCCATCTATATGAATCATGTTTTCAGTTAATGAAATTCGCGAAGCTAGAGGACAACCACCAATTCCTGAGCCGAGCGAAACGGGTCAAACAGGATCCACTTTGGAAGGAAGAGCATTTCTAGAGTCTTTAATTTCAGGCTCAATCCACCTTGCTTCTGGTGCAGTATCGACTGCAATTGGGGCTGCTAGTACGGGGATTGGATTAGCCGTTCATTCTGGTACTGGAATAACAATGGGGACATTTCGCGTATCTAAATGACTAGTTTTTTGTAGCTTCAGTAGTTTCGGACGAATTTGGATGGTTGGAGGATATGCAATGTGCAAATCGTTGCAGTTATAGTAGTACATGTAAGTCAGCTACACAACATGTGGTTAAACTAACAATAAGCCTCTTGAAGGCACTTGAACATGATTTTTGGCTAGTGAATCCATTCTCCCCAAGTTGCGATGATTGTTGTCGAGGCCTTGGATTTACACGTGGGAAATGTAAAGGACTAGGCTGGAGTTATTGTATGTGTAAACAAAGTTTAGCTAGTCGCATTGTTGGGTAATGAGAATGAATGCAATAGTTTTTTTTGACGGAAGAAACAAAGATTCATTAAGACAATTTTTCCTGCAGTATTCTTCACGTCGTATTAAACATTCTTACCAAAATTTAATTTTTCTGTGGGTATTGGTAGTTTAAGGCCTGCAATAAATTTAGTGCACCTTTAAAAATTGTACATAAAAAATTCGAGCTAATGCAATTATTCTCAAAATTAATACCAAGTGGAAACAAGTATACTTTTTGAATTGAAACTGGAAGCAATTAATATTTTCGGCTAATTGTATATACATAGTTTTAGACTAGAATTAACATAGTTTGTAAATTTAAATTAAATTAAATTATTCTCTCTTGAAGTAGTTTACGCTACATACTACATCTTTACTTTAATCAGAATTGTAACCGCCAAGACGGAGTAAATGAAGCTAATCAAGGTTTATAATTGTAATTATTATCAAGTTTTCATAGTAAAGACATTATTTGACAAATTTCCATACTCATGGTCATTAGCTAATTGCCTTTGAAGCTTTTTATTGAACTTAATACTCGAAATAGATAGGTTTTTAGCGTGATAAAGTTTAGTTGCTGGTAGTCCTAATGAAATCCCACATCACATTGCCAAGGAAGGAAGAATTTGTTTTGGAGACAAGAAATTACTGGATAGAAATATCTGCACAGTTCCTGAAAGTTTGAGCTTCCGTAGGATTGTAGCACTGGTCGTAGTCTTAAAAATAATGGAATTCGTTAAAAATACCATTACATATTGGTTAATATTCCCATTATATTCATCTTACTTGGATCGCCCTCATACCGTCCATAACTGTACATTACCAGAAATAAAGAAAGATTAAATGCTTTTTTGCATACCCTTGCATTACAATATATAATCATTTAGCTGATCATACGCCGTTCTGTAGTTCCATCTCAGGGTGCATTTACTACATCTGTACCCTATGGGGAGCTGTACTTGAGCTGTAACCCTGATATTTTTATTCCCATTTCCGTATGGGACGCAAATCTTGTTGTCAATCCGAACCTGTTCTGTCCCACTTACAATTACCAACGTCTGAAAGCAAGAGTCAGTTTCGACTTCAGAGTTACACAGCTGAAACTCGGCAAAGCCTTTGTGTGGAGCACTAAACTCTGAGACAACGTCTATAATCTGCAATAGAAATGATTGCTTTGATTATCATTATATGGTCATATCTATTGTAGTTAAGATTGGTACTAACAGAGCCAGCGGTATAATTTCCTGTGGGAACACCTTTGTCAAATTTACCACCTTGGCTCATGTCACTATTTCCTGCGACTTCACCACATCTACCGCATCTGTGGCGGTTAAATATAAAATTATAAAGTTTAATAAAGCGAATTGAGATTTATGTGGATAATTTACCTAGAGTATTGCAAATCTTGGTGAACATTTCCACAGTAAATTCCAAGATTGTCGTAAAAGTAAGGAGGGGAGGTTCCATAGCTGGGATCTTTGAAGATTGAAGTTCGGGCTAGAGGGATAAGCATATGCCCATGGGGCTCAACGGACCCCAAAGCCGTGATCACAAGAATGCACACGGTTAGTTTCATTTTGATCAATTACTGGAGCCAAAGGGCAAACACTCATCCTTTTATATAAGTTCTCATACTTATTAACCGTTACACTGGTTCATGTAGGGTGCCAATCCATCAATAAATTTGATTGATGTTTTAATTAAATAGATTACAAAGCAATGGAATTCTTTCTGCGCAACTTTGGCTTTGACATTTATGAATACTTGAATTTGAGCAGGTGTGTTTGTGTGTACAGTTGGGTGGGTTGTAACTGGTTTCGCTATATTTAGTACTTGTTTTTCTCACAGAATTCAATTAGGTAAACATGTCGAAATTTTACACAATGTCGTTGTCATTTGTAATCTTTTTAATTACCAATATATTTATGGATATTGTTGTATAGCAGCTTGTATTTGAATTTGATCGACAAGGACTGCTTGAACACGCATCGTCGTGACAATGTGGAGAAGTGCAAACTCTTTCGTAATGAAGTGGAAATCGGATAAAGATAAGTATATACATGGATAATTAAAAACCACTTCGTGACTGCAGCATTTCCATGAGTTTTTGCGTACAATCCAGTACTTACACCGTCCCGTACGCCGCACCGTACACTTAGTTTGCAGTCACTAACACGTATAACTAACTATAGCTTAACTTTTCTTTAGTTCTTGGGTCAGATGGAGTGTTAGGGTGGTGTTGATAAAACCCTGCCTATTGTTCACAGTAATCGGGAACTAGCGTGTGCATCCGGAGCAATGATATCTGAAAGGTAACAGTTATGCTGAGTCGTAATTTACAAAGATGAATGTTGTGGCGTTAAACAACTCTTTAGATGGAGTCGGGAAACCCTACTCAAATCATGGGATGATAGTCATTATGCCTTATAATATCATTCGCAACATCGCAACATGCCTGGTATTCGGATGCATATTATATATCACGAGATGTGCAAGCGACAGCTCAGGACGCATTTTAATTTGCATCCCCTACTTATCGATAGTAGGTATGTTTGTTAAACCTTGTTTAAATTAATGTGATGCATCATTTTTTCGGTTGCAAATAATGTCTGATTTATTATGATTCATGTACCAACCTAATTGATTTATTCTGATTCATTGATGGACCTAATTGATTAATTGTCATTGATAAGGCGAAAGACGGTAAAAATGTCCTTATGAAACTAAATGAAATAACTTTGATCCTGGCAAATTGCCTTGCAAGCATAGGTCGAGGGCCAGACGCAGACGTTTTGCGTTGGGTCAAAAACCAAGCGATCCGTAGTACCTGGCATAGGTGGGCACTGCAAACGATGGGGTTGACCATTTGAACATTGATAAAATTGGCTGCAGTCAAAGGGATCCACCAAGTATTCAACGTCTGTTCCACATTCGACATCACAATTTCTCTCTTCAACATTTTCTGTAACGCGGAATGCCCATTTCCCAGGTTCGTCAATATTGGAGTTGGTCATAATCTTGGGAACGTCTTCGGTACAAGAGTTGGGCAATTCGAAAAAGGTGGATCCGTCACCATAATCGAATCCTGCCTTTGCCGGATTTGTGCCGCCGCGTCCTAACGAAAAATAAACAATTGTTTCTAGTTGAGTAATTGAGAAGTATCCAATTCAAGAAATGAATTAGAAACACGAAATAAAACAAAATAAATTGATTCCAAACTTAAGAAACCAGAGCTTTGGCTAGCAATGTCTTCACCTGTACAGGGATGTCCAAATGTGGCAGACCCAACCGTCCAAGTAATCTTGTTATAGAGAAAGATTACATGGGACTGTGTCTCCGTTCTGACCAAGATGGCTTGAAAGGTGTTGACAAGGTCGGCTCCAGGACAGTTTGGAGATGGAGGGCTTGCGCCATAAAAGGCGACATCCTCCCACGTCGTAATAAAGGCCCAGACTGGTTTCAAGATGGAGGACCCTGTGGACGGGAACGCTTTGCGCAAAAGGGCTTCAATTGACTCTAAGGTGGTCCCGGAAGTGGTTTGGCGGTAGTACACTTGACCTCCAAGGCGTGTGTCGACATCCCCCCAGTATGGTACAATCATGGGAAGATCGAGGGTACCACAAGTGGGAGTGAAAGATGTAAAACCTGAGACGGCCCAGGATCAAAATTACTTTTGTATTTTCTTAAACTCTTGAAATATTAAAAATTGTTACCCAACAAAAAATTAATCAAAACACTAGCAAAGAACGTTACCTTTTCCAAATGAGATGCCACCATTCGTATTGAGATAGAGTCTGTCGTAGGTGGAATTGAAAAAGAGAAATGATGGTTCATTTGTGAGCATAATCTCCTCAAAGGTGTCATCTGCTCTGACAAGTGTGACATCTCCAGCACTACTCCCGAAGGGGATGAATTCAGAGACAGGAACTCCCGTTTCTATAAAAATAGCAAAAACGGGATTTGCCAATAAATAATTTCATTTCAGTGCGACTGGCCTAATTATTTGGGTTGGACTTGTAAATATGTTTCATAAAATAAAGAAATTATTAAATAAATTCCTTTACCGGAGGATGTGGCTGGATTACTCAAGTGGCGATGACGGATTCCATCAGACCTTTATAACGTTAAATACAGAGTAATCAAAAGCTTCTCTGAAAAGCTGTAGTATATGCACTTACAAGGGAGAACGATAGAGATACATGGCATCTTTCGCAGCCCCCAAGGGAACGTTACGCCCGACCATGTTCAGATTATTTCCATTTCTACATCAAATTATGATGGCAAAGTGAAAATTATTTAGAACCAGATTGGATACAGATTTAAATTCAAGTGGGAATTTAATAAGATTTAATTAGTACCTTAAACTTGTGGAACCATGATGATTGATTCCATAGCCGGGGATGGCCATATCTCGAAAAAAGTACAAAATGAACATTAACGGATTCAAATCCATTGTATTATACGGTTCGCAAAATTGGTCGGCTTTCCCTGGGTTTTGCAGAATGCTACTGTGAGTGGAAACTGTAAAGGCATTTCTTAAATAGTAAACGAATCACATTTGATAAACTGTCATTCAACTGTATATTACCCTTTGCACATTTTGGCTCAGCAATTCTTCCCTCTTTCGAAGTTCTTGTATCTCATTCATGTACTAGAATCGCTGACTTTGTATCATGTGATGAAACTTTGTCGAGAATAAAGATTTAAGATCAATAACGAGACCATTGACCAGCGTCGTCAAGAATTGTCAAGTTTGCACTTTGACATGCATTATAATCAGTCATACATGAATCGATATGCCTGATTGAGCTACATGTCCAGTAGTGCAACACTTTACGAATTCTCACCCCTTCACCTCGACTGGACTCTTGGGACAACACTTTTTTGATGACGAGGCATATTCAACCCTTTCATCCCAATATTCTTGAGATTAAGGTTTATGAGTTATATTGGGGAAGGGTTGATTATCTAGCACATGATTGAAACTAAATATAATGGTGACAACTTTGATTGATTGGTTCTTGAATAGAGATACGTGACGGAAGCTTTAAAAACAGTTGACAAAGTTGATATTATTTGTACTTGTTTTACCAAAGATGCCAGCCACCACGGCCCATGCATTATGCAGATATAGCAATGTTTCCAAATGTCCCATCTTATCTTTATCACACTTTATGACATTTGATTATGCATACATATGCAATTTACTTACAAAGAACACTGCAACATTATTTGTTTATTAAAACAAATAATGTTAATTAAAAGTACTGGTTTTTTATAAAGTTTTTATGCAATATGCTGGAATCCGTGCACCGGGTAATATATAGGATGTTTGTTGTATAATGGAGTCCAAGACAAGCCTTGTAATTTGGCTCCCAGAGCCTGCAGTTCAACCATTAGCTTGAAGTTGGGTCCCACAGTCGGATATTTCAAATTCTGGCTTGGCAGGCAAATAAGAAACAAACCAACAATTTGCTATTGTTGATAATTGTTTTGACTTTGACCATATCTTCAGAAATTTTAGCCACAATGTAAAATGTTACGGAACAGCGAGTCTGCCTTGGTTGTTCACTCACTCTGCACGCATCGGAATTTCGGCTCTCATTCATTCGTTGGAAACTTGGATTCTATTCATCTGGTTGTGAGTGTGGTTGGAGTAGGGAACGTAAATGGCCAAGCTACTGGGGGTGAACCTAGTCCACTCACCTTCCTCCACCCTTAGCTGCCCCGACTTTAACCACTCCCACATACCAGCAACGACAAGGTGCAAACATCGCCACAAGAGCAGAAGTAAAAGATAAAGGACCCCCACCACAGTGCAGAGTGAGCAGGCCAAGTCAGGCTCCCCCAGGTAAGACATTGATTTGGCATGATTGGTCGTGGTTAGAGTGGGTGTGCTACCAAAGGGGGATGGAGGATATTCGCACATATGGGGTGACAGCGGTCTTGGTGGGTGTAAACCCGCCCGCGGAGCGAGTGTGTCCGTTGAAGGAACTTGTGTGGGGCGACATAGACGAGTGCGGTGCAATAGTCTGTGCCGTCCCTCAATGGGGGGTGGGGTGGCTTGGTGCTCAGCGCCTCCCCTCTTCTTACTTTTGCTCTTGTCGTGCAGTGGAGGGTGCCATGCCACTGGGCGAGCTTCGGGTTTTGGGTGGGGGGTTTTCGGGATCACAATGCTGTGTAATTACAGCTGGGGGGCAGCATAGTCATGTCTTCTGCGTGAGACCGGCTACGGACACACTCTCTGCGAAGGACCCTGTAAAGAGACTTTTCACTAGTCATTCATGTGCTGCGTGACTCTATAGGAATTTGGTGGTGAGGAGATTCTAATCGGCTTCCTTTATGTCAATCTCTGTCTTGCCTGGTGGTGGTGGTGATATGAGATAAGCAAATTATTAGATTAGAAGCTGAGAGCAATTGGCAATGCATTGGTGGCTTTTCCCTTCAGGTTTTTTCCCCAAACTCAGTGGTCATGATTAGGCTGATGTCCCACATTGCCCTGCTGTTGTTGTTGGTTTCCCATTGTATGATATACGTTGCTGCTCCTAACAGATTCTTGATTCCGATGGTTATTGCTTCGATTTCCACTCCCTTGGCCTTGATTTCGGTGATTCTGCTGTCCTTGTTGGTTCTGACTTCCATTCTGATTGGGTGACTTTGATCACATTTCTTGCATACATAACTACTCGTGCAATTGTTGACAGCATGTCCAATGTCCAAACAATTGAAACATAATTTAGCCTTTTTAACCATGTCCCTCCTAATTGACACTGTTGCATTATGAACTTATTGCATTTGAATGCTGGATGATCGTAGTTGCATCCAAATACACACTTTTGGTTTGGCTTGCCTTGGCCTTGCTTAGTTTGTGTGTGATACACGTTTGATTTTTGATCTATTCTTGATTTTTCATTCCATCCATGTTGTTTGTCATATGACTGTTTGTGTGATTGCGGTCCCTGCTCCTCTAACGCGATCGCATGGCGTTCTATGAACTTGCACAGCTCTTCTAGTTTTGGTACATCATTATCTTGCAATGTGTGTTCCCACAAATCCTTGGCATTTGCGTCTAGTTTCGCCACTATTTGTTGAACAAATATCACTTCAACAAAATCGTTCTGATTGAACCCTTGTAACTCCATTGATCGGATGCACCCATTTGTAGCATCAATTAAAGCTTTGATTGATTTAGATGATCCATTTGTTCCTGTATGAGACATGAATTTCTCAATTGTGGCAAGGCATATTTTTCGTCTGTTTTGGTAACGGTCATGAAGTTGTTTCCATGCCAATTCATAATTGGCATCCGTTAATGCTAATGATGCCGTATACCGTGCTGCTTCACCTTTTAGTAAAGTCTGCAAATAACTAAATTTTTCCACTTTAGTGATGGACGTATTATTGTGTATAGCAGCTTCGAAGGAATCCTTGAAGGTTGTCCAACTCAGGTAGTCCCCATGAAATGCCTTAATTTCTAACTTTGGAAGCTTCACGTGTTGTTGATGTGCTACGCCTACCGCAGCTATTGGTGTAGTAATAGGAAACGTGGATTTTATATGGTTCAGGCCATGTTGTATACGTTATGCAGTTGTCAGTAACCGAAAATAGTCTTCCTTTTGGTCATCCAAATCGCTGGGTTTTGTTCCAATAATTTCTAGATGTGCTGCACCTAATTTCTTTACCCAATAATTTGTTTCCAAAAGATATATGTCTACTGTAGAGACATCCAAAGGACTTAATTTGTGCCCTTTGACTTGGGTGTCCATAAACTCAAACTTATCTCTGATTAATTGCTTTTGAATAAGTGCCGCATCATATACTTTCTGCGCCATTTTGATGTAATGCTCAAGAATGTTGTACTGCCACTGGTACTATTGAACTTCCTTCTATCGACGTAATGCTTTTTATACCGTGCTCATGTGTATCATGAATATGATCGGATGCTTACTTTCATAGCTTGCCCCGCATAAGAGAATCAATGTGTTCCTCCTTAACGTAACAAACTATGCTTACCCTTACACAAGTACGAATCTTGTCAGCTAATTTTCTGGTTGGAAGAATCCAGTACAGTTTCTTCTTCGTGAATCTCCGTAGAATTTAACTTGGCACTACACTTAATTACACATGAATTATGTCAGGCACTTGTACTAATTTCAGTTATTTGACACTTATTTAATTCCTGTTTCACTAATTAATTGCTGAGTTGTAAGTCCAACAATTAATGTCCACAAACTCCCATATATCGAACTAAAAGTTGCTCATTTAATTACTGAGGCGTAAATTCAATAATTAATTCCGTTTGCTCGCGAGACCATAAAATGTTCATATGGGAATAAGTGGAGCTACTTCGAAAATAAATGTGGAAAGGATAAACTAGATCCAATTTATTCTTTGGAACTATAACTAATAACAATATGTTGAACTTAATTGCTATAATACTTAATCTAAAATGAACTACTATACTGCTAGGACTATATACAACTTATAGATTGCCTAAAGCAATGTTACTCGGTTTGGACTACCCCAATGGCGCATAGACTGACCATTGCATAGATATCCTCACACGAGAACTCA
>JAQIWQ010000605.1:0-15137 GCA_034695825.1 Folsomia inoculata
TAAAATTCAGTAACGTAAAAAATGCAACATTATTCGATGTAATTAATTTCAAGGTTTGGACAAATTCGCCAGTTCGACAAACAAAAATTAAAAAATGAACATGTTTTACGCGTACAGTAAAAAAACAACACTATATACTCAATTCACTACAAACCATGGATGTCCAATCAAATTAAAATATCGTAATAGTAATGATAGTCACCAATTTGGTTTAGGTTATCAATTAAAACTAGTCTTAATTCCAATAAACACAGTAATTCCCTTAATTCGCACATTCTTCATTAATCAAATCCAGATCTTGTTTATACGGAGTTATACTAAAAGCTTACGATGAATGATGATGATGATGGCGATGATTGCGTTTCATACATTTCTTTCCGACGATGACGATGTTCTCTTCCAATTGATGCGAGCAGATGTCAAATAATAGAACACGCTTTTTTTCCTCCCGTGCATGAACTTCCATTTGCAGCATCATTTGGCGTTAAAAACTTTAGTTTTTTCGAAGGAAATTTCGCAGGTAAGCTGCGGTACTGAGTGGAATATCGATTCATTGCGTATGACTTCAGATAAGACTTTAAATTAAAAATTCATATTTAAACAGTTATTTACTTTTGTTGAAAAGAAAACCAATCTGAGGTCACCGAACTCAGACTGTACATCAGATTCTTTCCTCCCTCATCATCACTCACAGTTTTCATTGAAATTCAATGTAAACCAAGTGCTGCATTTCGGATAAACACAGATCTACCCAAAGAGCTAAACTCGAGGATGATGAGGAGGAAGACGAAGATGATCGTTTATAACATACCTTTAAATTATTTGGTAGAGGCAGCTGATCGATTCCATAAACGGTTGTATGATTCACTATGGATCGACAACACAGTTCCTTCAGCTTTAACACTGTAATTTACAACGAAGTAGGTCAATTACACCCACATTTCGTATCCATAAACCAATACAATAGTCAGTCCAATTTAATACCCTTGTTCTGTCGCCACAACCGCTCCATCCCATTGCGTTGTAAAGCCATTCGACTCAGTTCTTTGGAAAATGAACAAATAGTCAATTAATTAACCTCGTCATTTCTACACATTTACCAAAATACACACAGATAACATTTACCAAAATAGTAAAGCGTTTCTTACCCACAAAACTTTCTAAAATGTTAAAGTTGCACAAATGGCTCACTTCAAAAAACCCCATTTTATGTTTGTTGGCATAATCTTCCGCAACTTCGACGGACACTTGACGCTTAAACTCGAGATGCAATCTGTTTCCTATTTGAATTGAATTTGAATTGAAATTTGATTTGAAGCCTTCGCAGATGAATGTGGTATGAATTTAACACTTACCAATAAGAACTTTAGGAACACCGGGGGCATGCTAGAAAATACAAACCACAAATTAGCACAATCATCCACCATCGATTAGTATGTCCACCACACCACACTTGTTTTCTTTTAACCAACCTCTTCAACTTCCTGCAGCCACCTACTAAGTCCATCAAAGCTCCTACATCAACAAACAAATATCTTAAATTTCTGGTAGCAGCTGAGTAATTAAATTACTATTCTTACCATTGATTAGTGATATCATAAACGAGAAGAATGCCTTGCGCTCCACGAGAATAAGATCGCAAAATGGTACAAAATCTTCCTTGTCCTGATGTATCCCAAACTTGAAGCTTTACTCTTTTCCCATCCAGTAATATCGTTGTGGTCTTGTATGCTGCGGGACCTGAGGGAAGCAAGAACAAATAATTTTACATCTTATAGTTTTGATAAGGCGACATCATCCGCGAAATGACTTACTTGATCCAGAGCAGAAGGGAGATTCATTAGCCCCATCTTGAAAAGTGTACACAATTTCTTGTTTTCCAACGTCAGAATCCCCAACAAGTAGAAATTTTAACAAATAATCGTACGGCTTATTCCGCGTACGTTCACGTTCAGATAAGCTCATCTTTTCTTTTTAATTATCAGCACAACCACTATTTAATACGAGATACAATTCAAATTACTTTTACAAAGGAATCTCTTAAGTTAATCTAAGTGATTATTAGTTTGATTATAGTTGCTAGTCCTCTTTCCTTGTTGAAATAAATGTTAACACCCAATATTTATCCCTTATCCATCTTTCTTTTAACGTTCGCCATCATACCCTACTATCACTATCTCTAAATCTTTCCTACAATCAATCCAAAAAACGGCACGATTGATAGAATCCAAAAACTATGAACTAATTAAGACACCCACCATCAACAAAACTAATCTTGTCGAAAAATGGTGTCCTCCTCCGTCGTCACTCTGTGTAATATATATTTTTGTTTGTCATTTAAATTAAAACAGTACAAACAACTATTTCTTTTATAATATTTCCAACTTTTTTAAAATTTGAGTGACACTGACTACAAAATATAGAGAAGGGCCTCTACTATATAAGACCATACCACCATCGAAAACCAAACCAAGAAGAGTATGTACTACCGTAGTACTTCTACTACTACTACGTCACTCACCCACTAAAGAACAGCATAGCACAGATCATATAGAAGGAGATCCAATCCAAAGGAAAGGAGTAAAAAATAACAATATGGGGATAAGAGAGACCACCAAATTAAAGCAAATACTTTATCCTTTTGTCATGAAACATGATAAAAACACCAATGAGATGAGATGACCAATAGTTTAATGGTAACAACTAAACGATTTTACCTGAAGAAGAATACTATTGAAAGCTTACAAGTTATATTTTCATGAAATAATCCCCCCATGAAAACCTTGTCATTTTAACATTTACATGCATAAATTATGGGTAGTACAAAAATCATATCACTTTGTTACAGTACAGTTATTATTCAGGTACATGATAGGAATAATCCATTTATAAATTAACAGATTAAATTATGTGATTGTATCATTATTGATGCATTATGTATAAACAAATAAAGCTAGTATTATGGGAAAATATTCAGGTCAGCTTTTTAGGCTGATGGTCCAGGTCATAAAAAGTATTACGTATTTGTACTTGTGGCGAATAATTTATACCTTTAGTTAATGTTAAAAGTAAACTGGGTAAAAAAATACTGCATGGTTCAGGTGTAACAAAAATTTAAACACGTCAGTTTCAAATAGGTTTAAGTAAAACCATCATTAATAATTAACCATAAATAAATGACTCGGAAGTAATGAATGAAACATGAAGACCTAATGAAATAAAAATCACCGACTTTCTCAAAGCCAAGCAGTCCATCCAATAAACATTCTGGACAAGTTATCCATACTCGTTGCTTCATCAATTAGATATGCCACCTGGGCCTCGATAGATAATTCGGTATTGACATCTTTCGTTCCGTTTCGGGCAGAACCATTCATACGATTTTCAATACTCTTCAAGATACTGAGGGATTGCATACGGCTAGCGCTGGACTTTGACTCAGCTGAAAACAGGAGATGGATTAGAAATGACAAAATTATGACATAAATTAAAGCAAAGATAGCAAAGAGAGAGATGTCATACATAACTCACCGGAACGGAAGGATTTTTTACTCTCTTCACTATCTTCCCAATCAACTAAAGGATCAAACACAAAGGGACGAAGGACGGATAGGAAAATATCTTTATGTTGCCGGAAAAGATTCATTGTTATTTCACAAGAGCGACGGAAAACTCCTTCAACACCCAATGGACCCATGGCCTCAACCATATTCTGTGTTAGGCGAAATGGAACTCGTTCCGGCGTTTGAAAGGTTTCGCCCTAAAGAAGAATTACAGGATGATTAAACCAGAATCATTTTAACAGACCATTAGGTAATACCCGATTGAAAATACAATTGAAATCAACATGAACAATGTCCCCATTACAACAGTCCAACTGTACATTTTCACCGTGACGGTCACCTAGTCCAAGCACATAACCAACGATGGACATCACGGCTGCGGTTCGTACATAATTCATACGAGCTTTATACCTGAAATCAAGTGATCAAAGTATACTTTTAAAAATTCCATCAAAATGTATAGTATAATCTTACCATGACTGAGGATCATTAAAGTTATTGAGAAACCATTCACTAAAGATTGGTGGATATGGTTGTAAAAATTTGGTGATGAACTTCTGAATTCGAACATCCTTCGAGTCGCGTTCTTCTGTAAATTGGAAAACAAAAGTTTCATGAAAACGTCAAATGACAAATTGTTTGTTAAACTTACTAATAATTTGCTTCAAATCCTTCATTACATGGAGATTCCCCTTTTCCCTGTATAAAGATAAGACACAGTTTCGAAATCCCATTAAATTTGGGACCCATTCCAGCAGCCCATGCTCCTCGTTTAATGGCGTGACCGCGTAAATCCGGACATGAAGTCTTCTCTGTCGTGATTCTAGATTTCGATGAAGATACCAATTGACAACATTGTTGACTTCCATCACTTTAATATCTTTCCGCAAATCATCTGTTGGTTTGCAAAGTATGACGTAGGGTTTTCCATCCGAGCCCCGAAGAGTAATCTTCTTGGGGCGAGCTACAGAGTTCATTACTTCAACGTGCTCATCGACACTCTTTATGAAAACGAATTTCCTGAAGAAACAAAACACGGATATCACACAATTGATGAAGCTCAAGTTATCTGGGGCAAACGTATCTTACTGTGGAAATGCGTCATAACTTTTGTGCCCGCATCCATTTGGGGGGATTGAAGGATTCATGAACGCTTGATATGGCACTAGTACATCTCCAAATCCTGGATTTTGAAAGAATCGCGTCAGTTTTGGACACAGTTGTGATATGGTACTCTTCTGTAACAAATCAGTTGAAAATGAATTAAAACATCGCAATGTAACATTAAAAACAAACAAAAACGTACGTGAGTATTACGGTCAACTTCCTTAAGGCACAGAGCAATGAATTTATCCGCCAACATTGTGTAATCAGTAATTGCTCGTTTCAAAACTGGTTTTTTCTTTTCAACAATTTTGTATATTTCCGTACAGCGAATTCTTCGTATTATGAATTCAGACTGTCAAAGGACAAATTCATTAATAACGTTACTTGTTCTTTAGAAAATGGGTAAATTCATGAGCGAACATACTTTTGAGACAACCATAGTCATCCATAGTGCCTGAAATGAGGAAAAATATCATTCCTTTTGTTAAAAAGTCAATGGCAGTGGAAGACATGAAAACACGAGGGTTTAGACAAGGTTATTTCTTTTAAGTCTCCAGTCTCCATTGTACAAGAACAATTGTACTCGACTGCCAAAAGATTATTTAAAAAAACAGTTGAGTTTAAATGCGACTTGCTTGATGTGAGTGAGTACACATAATTGACCCGATAATTTCTCTCAACAACTCCCAAACGGTAGAATTTGGATGACACAGTCGAGAAATCAATTGCGAAAAAGCGGTTAGAAGAATGTACGCTGGAACTTCTTGCAGCAATATTTCTACAAACAGAAAAACAAAAAAATCATCACGAATTTTACTTCTTTTCTCATTTCTTACTGATGGTCGCCTGCATATTTGTCACGGTCTGCTGCCAACCGGATGGCAGAGGTTCACTTTGTCTGGAAGAATTTGACGCTTTGTCACCTTTTCCTCCATTGGTTTCTTCAAAACCAAGTGCCGCAAAATCAAACCAAATTGATAAAAGTCGAGGAAGACTTTGGTACACGTATTTGCATCCGTAGTGGAGAGATTGGGCGTAAAACTTTACAACTTTCTCCTGGGTGCTTCTGTACAGGATAAAGCAAATAGCTTTGATAAATGTCATATAGAAAAAGTAAAATACAAATCTTGTAGCTGTAACACCACTCACGAATGAACTGATTTCTCTTCTGCATTATTGAACAGCCGATCATGGTATCCTGCCAAAGTAAAGTAATTCTTTTCCGAGTTCTTGAACACCGCAATACATCCTTCATAGTTTTTAATATTCTTTTCAATATCCAGAAGTTGTAACTCATCACATAATTTGGCTTGAAGAAGGAGGGACTGAGAACACAGCTTTCTATTTTCCAGTTCCGGCGTCATCACAATGCTGGGCGAGTCTGTGCCCTCCAAGGACTCCGTTTTCCATATATCTACTTGCGGAAAGTAGGATGGAATAGAGGTTATAAGAATTTGAAGTGCCATCTCCTTGTCCCCTTTCCTAGAGTTGAGTTTGGCTTGTTCGATCATCACTTTAGGTGACATGTACTTTCTTGCTTCGACGATGCAATTGAATGATCGTGTGAAATTTCCAGTTCTAAACATATAACACACATATTCACATCATTTAATTCAAAACAACTGATAAAATGCACCGAGAAACTTACTTTCTCTCAACCTTTGCAGCAGTCAACCAACAATCTCGAATAGATCCATTGAACAAATCCAAACAGTGGCCTCCAGCGAAATCCTTTAAAATCTCCAAAATACTCTGAATGCACAGAAGAAAGAAAATGAAAATGGCAAATTATTATCTTTTCATACACAGGAAAGGTACCTTTCTAACATTTAGAACAGGATCTACAAAATTTTGCGCCTTCAACAAAACGTTTCCACGATTTTCCCAACGATCAATAAGTTGCTTGAGGTTGTTTTCTAAAATAAAACTTCGACTGTCACTGTCTACAAGAAGATCAATGGCTTGCTCAACTTCTGCGAAAAAATAAAGTCTTTTTTTTACAGCAAAATCCCTTCAAATCACAGAAAACGTATTGTATTTATATACCGTATACCTTTAAGAATGTGAAGTTGTACAACATTAGCGTATCCTCGAGAATAGGCGTTGGAGTCATTTGCTGCAGCCACAAGAGGATTCATGAGTTTCAGTCGAGCGTCCTTCACCAACATCATTGCCAAGTCCAACTCCAGGCTTTGAATGTGCGACAAAATTTTAACTATTGTCATAGACCAGCTTTGACTAATTTCTTTTGAACTTGAAGATGGAACCTCAATATCTAACTGGAAATTGCTGCTGGGTTTGATTACAACGTTGGAATTGGAATTGAGTTGCTTGCGAAGTTTGGACCAATCTTTTAATTTCCATGTGGCTTCTATTTGAAATTCTTCAAGAGCAACTTCCCAATGTGGACTACATGATACAGTATAATTGTCAAAACCTGGAATTACACTAAAATAAAGAGTTGCAATATTATTTTCCCACTTACTTTCGAGAAACACACCCTTTTATTAAGGTTTCGGCTTTTCTCGGCTGCAAATTTTAAAAGAACAGTTGAAAGTGTTGAATAAACTTTTTCAACTCGAAACATAAATTATTATCAATTAATTCATTTCCGAGTTCTCTACCTCATCCAAACTAAGGTAAGCCTGAAGAAGTCCACTTGTTCCAATCAAATCGTCTGGATCCTCATAAACCATCAGTTCCAAACTTCTGACTCCAGTCTGAATCCAAAAGTAAAGTTACAAATTATCAACTTCTTGAAATAATTTCATGCGCAAAAACACTAACCTCAAGTTTGCCTTTTGCAAAACTCTCGCAAACGCCTTCGCTCATTGTGCTTTCTCGTTCTCGAATCGTGGCTACTCCAATAACGGAATCCATATCGTTCAAGGAAACGTGAAGTTTCTGCTCGCAATAATATAAAATAACTTCGACTCCAAACAGAAATTAATTTGATAGGACTATAGCATAATTGATCAACCTGTAAATAATTCAGTCGTTCCTGAAGTAGACGGGGATATTGTTTTAAATCTTGTTCCGCATAAAACAACGCTCTTTTGTAGTCTGTAGAAAAATTTCTCACAATAATAAATTTACAACCAATCCTACACAATAATTATCTTACCTTCACAATGAAATGCCACAAGGGAAACGGTATTCTACAATAAACATATGTTTATGTCATGCATGCTCTTGGCGTTAAAAACGTTTACCTTCGCAACTTCGGCCAAAAGTCAACCAATAGTATCAGCCTGTTCCTCTGTCAAACACGACAACATTCGTTCGGTAGTAGGGGCACCGGGTGGCTTTCCTCTCTGATTAGCTCTCACTAGTCCAGCTTGACGTTTAGCTTGTCGAACTACTCGAAACAAATGGTCCAATACGCTAAACACTTCACGAGTACATCTGTATTGAATCACGTCCTCATCATACAATACTTTGGGTTCGGGATCAGGACTTCCAAGATCCGCTTGGCTTTCCTTCACTGCAACAAGGATTTCTGAATTCTTCAGAGTGTCCTGATCAATCCATTTTTGTAAAATTGTTTCAATTTCCTTCACAATTGCACGCTTTTGTTTATATTTGCCACCAATCACGGCATACGCTAGAAAAACGGCAAGATATCACAAATTAAAAAAATCACCACCTTTAAAGAATACCAACATAAAATTCCCATTTCACTAACTTGCAACATATGGCAAAAGAAATGAAGCAACTCGACGGTTCCTGGAGACTAAATATTTGGAAAACTGGAACAAATCGTAGGCTGGAGTACCATCCTGAACAGCAGTCGACATATTAGACAACCAATTTGATAACCACTGATCAAAATTCTTTCCATGTTCTGATAGATAAATGGGAGTGCTCATATTCAACTTTGGAAGCATTTTATCCACTTTGTATTTTGAGGTGAGGAGGGGTTCCACAATATTCCGTGCACTAGGAGATAGCGTGCGCCAAACGAAGTCCCCATTATCTTTTTTTACCTGTGCAGGAAAACTTAAAGTAAGTTTACACATAAAACATGACCTCAATTTTTTGAAAAGTAACCTTAAAGTGCTGCAGTAACTGCTGAATGAGACAAGCACAATAATCAAAATCTGTGGTATCATCAGACTCTTGAAATTCTCTGACAAGCAAATCTAAATATTTCGCAGCAAAACCGTGACCTTCCACAGTAAGAACTGGAGCAGGTTTCCTTTTCATTTCGTCATCTTCAGAATGTTTAAAACGATACGGGTCCACAGCACCGAGGGACCCAAGTGATTGCGCGAGAAGCATGCGGGTACTCCGGTCAGCATCACGAGCAGCGTTCAGAAACGACGATAGGAGCTAAATGAAAATTTTTATTATTGATTTAGAATTATTTTCCTAAAACATTTGGTAAAATCCAACCTCAGATACTATAGGGTGCTCTCTATCCAATACGAAATTTGTCACCGAGTCATATTCATGACATAGAATCCATTCCAATCTGGTAATTGCCTTCAGCCGAATATGTGAGTTTTCATTGAAAGACTCCCTCACGAGAAGTTCAAAATTTTTTAACCAGGAATCAGTCCTAATAAATTACCCACATTACTTCTAGGTTAAAATAATACTAATTTCATTAACATACCCCATGTCTGTCATAGATTGCCTTATTGGACCAACAATTTTGGGATCTCTGGACAAGTCCGTGATAAAGTATAGTTCAGGGTAGAATTGAACGGTAAACTCTTTCTTTGTATGGATAAAATATGATATTAAACTTTCCACTTGCTGTGGAAGAAACACGTGAAGAGTCGTTACGGCAGAGAGGATTTGCACACTCATTTGTCCGAAGGCAGCGTCTTCCAAACTGAAGTTTAAGAAATTGTCAGTATGCATTCAGAATCTATATTTCAACATTTGTAAATTCGTACTTTGAAGTGAACTCTTTCCAAGATTCAACAAGAAGATCGGCAAAATCCCGTCCCAAGATGAACAATGAGTTCAGTGTGGCATAAACCTGCAAGGAGAACCGAGAACCATACAACCAACCAAGTCTGGTGTGTCTTATTCAAATGAAAATAAATGTCTCAATATACCTTTGTCCTGTTCGCAGTTATTCTGCTTTTTCCCATTAACTCAATCAACTTTGTAAACGATTTAAGAATTCTTCTCTTTCTGCTCAAGCATTCCTTACTACTATGCAGTTTTGTGTCTACAAAGACGAAAAACCCCATCAAATTGTGACTTAACATCTCTTGCTAAAAACGAATTAACACACATTACTATTTATAACTGAAAACCACATTTGACTCTTAAAATAAGGTAAATTTAATTACAATTTCAGACCGTGGCGCAGAAACTGGAGCAATAACAAACACATCGTTTCTTCTTTGAAGCAAACAAGGAAGAAACCTTAAGACTTTGTCCTTTCGGTCAATTAGGAAACACAACATTTCATTAATAATGCTCTGGAACAACAAAATCAACATTTTTTAAGCAGGATATTACAAATTCATAAATGTTTCACCCACCTGTGTAGCATTCGTTGCCAAAAAATTGGTATCAAGACGATATTTTTCCTTCAAAAACGTAAAAACCTTGTTAACCTTCTCATGAGCAAAATTGAGCACCAGGGCACGGAAATAGCAATGAAATCCATCTTGTAGAAGTTGTTCCGGAGACGAAGAAGCAAATTCGGCCAAACATTTAAGAATGAAAACATAGCGTTTATCCACAGGGAGATATGGCACAATTTCTGCCAGCAGAACGGGAACATAATGATGAATGAATACAGTAACTTTACGAAAATCTCCCAAGGTATAAATACTGTGAAGAAAAGCTTTCACACGTTCACCCTGCAGTTCTTCATTACTTTCCGCCGAGAAGTTGCAGAATTCTTCTCGAATGAGTTCCACAATATGCTGTGAAGGACAAATGCAGCGTAAGTTCAAATATTAGAACTTATAGGCTATAAAATGTAATGTTTAGAATTTGATGCATTTACCTCTGCTAATTTATAGCGTAAACTTGTCATTAGTTCCCACGGACAGCACATCGGATTTGATTTTGTCGCCAGTTCATTGCACAGTGACTGACTCAATATATTTCGTACATCAGAATCACGGTGCATCAGAAGACGCATAGAATATCGTATTATTTCAACGATTAATGTACGATCCGCGTTTCTGAAAAGAGTAAACATTGTTATTTAGACGTTTCATGGTATTTGTCATCATATCCCACCACTAGAAAATATTATTCCACTCACACTGCCAATTCACGTAAGATAACAAGAGCGTTTGTGGAAAATTGAACCGAACTCTGCTTCTCAAAACTTTGTTGCAGATAATAGAGTGAGGTATTGAAGTATAAATCGATTCCCAAAGCTCGATCATCGCTTCCTTCAGATTCCTGGTAGATGCTTAAACTGGATGGCTTTGCTTTAAGGTAGACGTTCATTTGTCTATGGATTTCAGAACCGATGTTAGCATTTCCTTGGGCTGCTGCTGCTGCATATTCGGCAATGAATTGGGACACGAAGTCATCGCCGGAATGGTTTCGTGCAGTCGTTATCAAATTACAGAGTATTAATTTTGACTATATAATTGGGAATAAGAATAAAGTTGATAACTTATTTAGTCAATCACCGACTTTAGACAGATTGGTTTGATTTAAATCACCTGTTGAAATCTAGATCGCAATAAAGGCAAAGCAAGCTTCAACACCATTGTTAACTGTTTCTCTGGAATGGACACTAACGTACTTCCCTCATCACTTTCATTTTCAACTAAACTTTTCCCTTTAAAGATTTCTGGTGGTGGTTCTTCAATTTTGCAAAATGAACAAGGCTTCCTCAAAAGTCGATTGAAAGTCTTCCGAACTACATGAGGTTCCTGTTTTTTCGTTCCCAAAGCTGATGAACGTATTTCTTGGTTGGAGTAGAAGCAAGGAAGCTTTACTAAAGCCGAAGCATACTTGTTTCTGAAGTGCGTATTCTTATTCCAGTCAAATTGATCAAAGCTTCGCTGAAGAAAGCTGACAACATAGTTCCATGCTGGAATAATAATAATATACGAGTTGTAAAACGAAGAGAATTATAATTTTATTCCTTCACGGAGTTAAGTTATACGTGACTTACGGAGACTTCTTATCGCCCAATTCTCTTCCTGAATCAACGTCAAAACACAATTCACAACTTCTATACTGTTTGTTTTATTTGATGCATTCATCTGGATGGTAAGCGTATGCAGTACAAAGTCTCGTCTTGAAATAAATATTGGGGAGCATAAGGTCGAGATGCATTCAGCTTTCATCACCGGTTGAATATTATCTGAGCGAATCAATCAAATCGAAGCTTTTATGGTCAGCTCTCAAATTAAGTCAATATTTGAAGATTGCATACCCAAAGCAGCACTTGGAATTCCACTTAAAACATCAGGAATCTGATACTTGAGCTTTCTAAGCCACGGGACGCCAGCAATACTGACGAGCAGACATTTGACACTCGAAGGAAGACACAATAGAAAAAAGTTGCCATCGTTGAAACTTTTGATTGTTCTCAATACAAGACAAAGAACTTCATCTGCATTTGTTTGTACCGTTGTAGCACTGCAATTCAAAAAAGTATTTAGAGTGTCATAATTGCAATCAATCAGTTATAAAAGTTCAAACCTGTAAAGATGAGCGATAACACTTCCTGAAAATTGCACCCAAGCTGCAATCATTTCTTCAGTCAAAAACTTACAATGTGGCTCAAAAACCATGTTCATGGCTTCGTTACATTCCCCTGCATACTCCAGAAGACGACGATGAACTCGAGATGCAAGTAGAATAAGAAAGCATGATTGTTTCAGAGCAGAATTGACCATTGCAAATTCATTGGCCATTTTGTTCTCCGCACATAAAGTAATTAAAGTATCAAAGTCGAAGTGGGATGATATTTTCATCCAAATTGAAGAGCATTCCTTTTCCAACAAGACTTTTCTAATTGAAGAAAAGATCGATGCTCGATTAAAGTTAGTTACAACGGGATGGAGTGCGTAAATAAATCAAATAAACTAACTCGATGTCTTTCCGTCCAGGATGTTTTGGATGAAATTCCCATTTTCTCGTGTTGTCTCGACCAATACGACGATCATATGTTTCCTTAATCTCATTCAACACTGCATTTTCCAACATTGGGTGCATTGACTAAAAAATAGCAGCATAAAACTGATTTGTTATTTAACAACAACAAAAGTTAGAAGTGAACAAACCTTAAACGACGTTAGCGTCTTCACCGCAACTGCAAACATCTCTGTATCTCGCTCAATCAGACTGCTTCCATTTTTACTCTTCTGATTTACGTCAGTTAGTCCACAGTATAGTTGAATATTACCGAAACAATGTTCATCTGAGAGAACATTATAATTAATTATCGTTATGTCATCCTAGAACTAAATCTGAAGTAACTTACCAGACGGCAAAGAATCAAATCCATCACTAGCAATGATATTTGACAGGAACGACTGCAGCCGAAGTAACAGAGAACTAGGAAGTACATTGAATGAGACCTTGTTCCTCCACATCACGGTACAAAAGGATTTAAAATGTGAAAAAGTGTGAGGATCATGTATCCCATTCCCATCAGAAACAACTCTGCTCAAAAGTTGAACTACGGATATTTCAGTCTAGAATAACAATGAGATCAGACCAGATCCAACTAAAAATCTTTATCTAAGAAGTATGTCTAAATTATCTTATCCTCAAAACTCACAGGAAGAGAAACAGCTCGAATTGATGGCAATGCCGGAATCAAAAAACGGTTGAAAATCTTAAATTTACGACTGTCATTGAATTTGTTCCACAACTGCCGCAGCATGGACATCAACCGTTGTTCTTGAATACACTTGAAGTAAAAGATGCCAGGGAGAAATGCTCTCAGAATCTATCGAACCAGTCAATGATCATTATTAAATACAAAATACTTATTATTCTTATATTTGCATATTTTTCTTTACGTCCAACAAATGTTCTATCGCGTCAACACAATTTTCAGTCTCGTTCTCATCGTCCACCGCAAGTTTGTAGCATATCACAATTTTTTTCAGGACATCAGATTGTATCGCCGCAGAAGCAGAAGGTCCTTGTTTAATGGTTGTCTGTTTTTCATCCTCGGTATATTGCAGTTCTATCTTCGCATGCCCAACACCATTTGGTGATGAGCTGGACACCAGATCAGCAATAACTTGAACAATTTCCAAAAAGCCAACTTCCACCAAATCAGGACTGTCGTAGTTCAACATTTGTCCGAATGTTTTGAGCATACATATAATTTGATTAGAGAACTTGACAAGTTCTGGATGTAAAACGAGTGACGAAAGACCGTGAAGCCACCACATCATGAAATCTGAAAGCCCAATAGATTTGCATTACAATATAAAATGAACCATTAAACCTATGAACGTTTGCTTCCATACCTCTAATTTCAAAATCTTCACTAAGATCTTCATCAGTTCCTAATTTAGGAACTTTAGTAATTGATGCGAACATCAAAGGGTACTTTCTCCAACAAGCCCACAAATTGGTGAGCAGCTCTTCAACACTCTAAACACAGCAAAATTCGTTCTCACATCATAAATCAGAAACTTATTGAATAAACTGGCACATCTTCAGATTAAATATTCTTACTATGGCAGAAGGAGTTCCACGCTTTCGAATTTGAACATGAACATCTTTGATAACACCAATCACAGCTTTTCTCATTTGTCTACAGTTCTTTGTATGCTTTGCTTGCTCTGGGGTTGGGACGTGGACATGTGGTATCAGCGTTCGACCTTTGACATTTGTCTTCCTTTTATTGGCTGACCCAGACCTATTTGCAGCCTTCTTCTTAGATGATTGCTGTGGAATGCCCACAGGAATGGCAAATTGGTGGTCCCCAGCATCACTCCCACGCCTCCCATGCTTACTCGGTGTCGAAGGTCCTTCCACATTAGAGCAAGATGGCTGTGGCGCTGGCCGTTTTATTACAGGCTCATCATCATCATCATCGATCAAATCCACTATTGGAATTTCTGTAGATGTAGAAGGAGTAGGACCATTGGTGGACACTGTGCCCCGAGGAGGTGAGGGACGTTTCCTCTTTTTAGACACAGAAGTAGAACTAGAAGAACCATTCATCATTTTCTTCAAATCAAACGACTGCTAACTAACAGCTGCACAATTTCCTTAAACCAAGTAAAGTTTACTTTAAACAAACATAACCCAACCTGCAATGTCTTAAACAACTTACATCCACCAAGCCAAGCTAGTTCATTTGACTAATTCCACATTCCTATTCCCAAAATCCCACACCAAAATCTAAATTTAATTTTCAACACAAAACTTCAAAAACTAAAATTTAGAAACAAAAAAGTTAAAAAAACAATTTCTCATTTCCCAAATCAATCACAGAGCACAAAAACAGAGGAAACAGTCCCGCACAATTTCCCTCTGCAAAATTCAACTCTTTCT
>JAQIWQ010000606.1:0-15135 GCA_034695825.1 Folsomia inoculata
GTTGGGATAGATGCAAAGGTGGTTTTGCAATACGAAGACCACAACTAATGACCACCCATTTGTGGCCTTCATTTAGGAAATTATAACCACAACATTTTTAGTTATTGACGTGAATTGGCATTCAGTTGATTGACTAATCGTAAAATAATTTAAGATGATATATTTTTTGCTGTTTATTTGGGCTTCATAAGTTGTGCTCTGCTGTGGTCTCTGGGTGAAAGTGGCTGACCCGGGTTCGGATGAGAAAGCGAAAACGCCCGAATTTATGGAAATGTAATACAAACCGTGATATACGACATTTCAGTTTCTCAATGGGTTCATTCCTAATTGTGCGAGAAATAATTGGCAGTTGTTAATCAAAATCATAGCATTATGTACCAATGTATGATATATAGGTATGTATTATTATTGATATTCCAGTACAACGAAGTTAGTTAAACTAACTCAGGCATAACGGTCGGTTATAAATTAAAGTTATCGCTGGAAGTGATATGTAACACCTCCGCTGACGCCTTTGAACATGGCTTCGCAATAGTAATTATATAATGTCTGATTTGAAAATGATAGTTTAATAATTTTCCTAAATTCGTAAACATCCGATTTTTCTCATAAGAGTTTTACGAGTACTAAAATCGCTTGCAAGTCTATTAATCCAAAGAAACTCAACCCATGAAACAATCTTGCTTGCACGTGTCGGTTGCTCGTGATAGCAGATTCAGATTCCTTGTGTTACGTCTGGAATGGGATGTCGTCTCTTAAAGATGATTATTTAGACGATTGTCAATAATTGACAGTCGTCTAAATTTGATTTGACAATTATTGTCAAATCGTTATCTTAAAGAAAGTAGTCGTAAGAACTTGACCACAACGATGCCAAGAGATGGATGATTATGCCGTAATTGAACTTCCAAAAATCGACATCTCTTATCCTATTATCCGATGGTTTTCTGCAACTGCCAATCGAAGAAAGTATTATTGACGAACAAAAAGTTAATTGACCTTAAATAAACTGATATTGACGTTCTGATTTATTCCTTTCAAACATTCACCATCATGGCTGTTTTAGTTGATTAAAGGCAAAAGTTGCTAACTTCGTTGCAATATTGTGTTAACTAAATCTTGGGGACAAGCTGGTTATCGGGACAAACCACCTTATTTCAACTAGCCTAGGTCATCATCTGCATCTACAGTTTCATTCATCTAACAGTCGATGATACAATAATTATACACTTTTCTTAGCATTTCAACGATCCAGTTATAATTTAATACATGAGGTTTTTTGCTGTAGTACAATACTCTACACTTTATCAACCAATATAATATATGCATTAAATATGTATCATCATTTGTAATTAAGTTACCGTCTCAAATAACTGAGTAATTAATAATCGTTGAATATCATGCTCTCACATTTTATGTATGTACAACAATAACGAATGTGCAACACATGATTCACGAAAAGCGTTATAAAAAGAAAACCAGAAAATCTACCTACCTCATACACAATCACATATTTAGATAGTGCACAATGAGACGAGACAAGTAAAAAGGCAATCTTAGTCGATGTCTTTAATTTTCCACTTGATTTTCCGTTGCCTGTAAAATACTGGACCGAATCTTGCCGCACCACCAATAAAGTCATCAAAATGTTTAAAGAATTCGACAGAAAAGTGAAAATGGGGGAAGGATGTCTTAAAGAAAGAATGAAGAAAGCAAACCAAATGGTATTCTACACACATGTCTTGGTTTCAATTCCAATTTCAACATGTTTTTTTTGCAGTGAGTGACTGATTACTCTGCACTAATTGTAAGGTGTATTGCTCATAATAATGAAAAGGTGAAATTCAGAATTGGGTGAAAGTTTAGTATTGTATCATCCGGATTTTTATGTGGAACAGACTGATTTAAACCTTGAGCACACTAACTTATCGAGGTTAGAAAAGGCCTAATTTAGATCCGATGAAGAGAAGACAAATGAATCCGATTACTCCCATCACGATCATCATCTGAAATTGCAATAGTTTAAAGCATTCATTCAATGTGTAAATAAATAATTTAATCACCTTCATGTTTTTCATCCACGCCTTTCGCTTCAGTGCTCCAGCCTGTTGCTCAAATTGTGAAGCACCTTGCTGCAGAGCGTCTGTAAACATATTCGAGGGTTTTACATTAACTTTATCTAAAATATGCATGACTGAGCTATGTATAAACCACCTACCTGCTCTATCATCCAACTCGGACAGTTTTGCATCTCTCTCAAGAACCTTGCAAACAATATATCAGTAGAATCATTTGAACGCGACTATACAAAAGTGGTGTTTTACCTTCTCTACGTTCTGACGCATGATGCCTACAACCTTCATGAAACAATGACAAAGGCGATATCAGACTACGGTTTTAATCAAGTTTCTCACGAATATGGGATAACATACTAATTATTATTAATGTTACGTACTTCGTCGACTTGGGCATTGGTATGCTGAAGTCGAATTTGCGCTGCGATTTGTTGTGGAGTTTTAGGTTTTCCGACTCTTGGTTCTTCACCTCCACCTTCACCCCCATCTCCACCTAGGTTAGTGTTCGGTTGGGCCCTGGAATCCAGATACAATAATTATGATACATAATACAATGATATGAAGAATGCGTAACATGTGAAGACTACGATGACGAAGAATGAATGAAAGGTGGGTAATTTGTCAAATAAGAGTTTGCTGATTAAGCAACCGATAAACGAAGCACTCACATTACTCCTGGATGTTGGTAACACTGAAGGTCAACGCTTTAATCCTTGATTTCAGCCAAACTGGATCTGACAACTGCTGACCAGCGGCAGATGTAGTTATTTAGTAGATTTATAGTTTACACTGTTTATCCCAATTAACAAACAACGAGAGAAATCGTAGACCAGGGTGGTTAAACTAAGGGCCTATAAGTCAATATAGTGTGATATAAAGGTTGCCTTGCCCGACTGAGGGGTGTATCAAATTCGGGAGGTCGGAGAAAGCGAATCCTGCGTCACTCGGTATGTCCACTGCATTCCCCGACATGGGAACTCCCTGCGTGCTCCATTCAATCCGACCGAGCTGCTTTCTCCGGCAAATCTCGTGCATAATCCGCATCTGACAATATCATTTCTTCCAAATACACACCATACACCTCCATCTCCATATACCCAATCAACCATCTACTTACTGTCCAACTGCTGTAATGAAATCAGAAAATGGCGAGATATTTTATTAGAGACACATTCCACTTTGCTCTCGAACGTAGTCCAAATCCATGGTTTAAGGTGAAGGTAAATCTAAAGAATATGCAGTGTATGCAGGTATGTATCGCATAAAGCCATGATATGCATGTGGTAAAAGGAAAGTAGGTAAACAAAAAATAAAATCTCAGCACAGCTCTGGGAAAGCGAAAGAAAGTGGTTGGCGTTTTGTATGGAACACTGCAGTGGTTACCTATAGTAGAGTCTGCTGCATTAGATGGAAGAATGAAATATGCATGAATATGTATAGTTGATACAAGAAAGAATACATTCAATTCAGAGAAATGAAACTGTACAACGTGTATTTGTATTAATTAGTCCATGGATTTCTTTCAGTTATTTACGACAACCATTTTGTAACTATTAACCGATAACAAATCATGAAACACCATATTGGAAGACATATCTAGTACTTCGGCATCAGAGGACATTCTTTGAAGTATTTATTTATTTTTTGCGAGCTTTCGAAATGCATACAGCAAATCTTCATCAGACAGATAAAACCATAACTTTATGTTCCATTGTACACAGCGCATGTTCATATAGTGGATGAAGTTTCAATGAGAAAACAAAAGGTAAAACTGTATATATTATGCTCAAAGCATCACAAACTTGGAGAAGAAGTATTTATGAGGTATTAATTTGATACCGATTTTGAAACAGTGATAACTAGCCCTGTCTGTGATTTGACATGGAGCATGATTAGACAGCTAGCAGAAAAACGCATAGGATGGAGGGTGAGAGCACTGCAGTAAAAAGGAACGCTTCATAGTGAAAGTCTCGTCTCGTGGCTGCATTAGTTCTCTGCTCCTATCGTACCCTTTCGTGTGCTGCTTGGTCTGGTTATTTGGTCTATTTTAAACTGCACAATTCCCTCAATATTTGATACAATTTGCAGTTCATGAGATTGCTAATTATTGTTGGCTTATGAAAATTAAATAATTTTATTGTGAAGAAATTTCAAAGAATTCATTTCATGACAATTTCGCAGTCATGTTAGTGAAAGTGAACTTATAATTTAACACCTGCTACTTTCAGACGCAACCCCAACTGCTTCTTGGATTTCGAAACATGTGAGGCTACTCCACCTTTAAGTTTTTAAAATTAACAATAGTCTTGATTAATATTCATAGCAGTGAAGCAAGATTTGTAATAGGATTCAGTTTCATGGGGTTGTATGTATATCCAGCGTGGTGGCAGTGGTGGCACTGCAGCAAATCGAATTGTTCATTTTTGAGTTTACTCCAACTTTCTCCTCCTATTCGATCTGAGATTCTCATCCACGTCTGTACTAAAAACATTTCAATAACTTTTGGCAGTTTTTTCGGTTAGTGTAAATTTATTGCGATAATATAAATGACAGTTTGACAGTATTGTATAATTGGTTAGTAATGCTTTTCTCACAACCTCACTTTATCTATAATACTAATTAAGATGACTATTTTTATGGGGTAAGCCTAAAATGAATAGTTTATGAGGAATACCTAAGGAATGATGAGAACAGATTGAAAACATATTATTAGGGGACATATGCTCCATTGACAGAGCCGTATCTGTTTCCAGTGTCATACTGATAGTCCAAACTGGTTGGCAAGTGCCCCTTATGTCCACGCGTGGAATTGGAAATTACGGAAACTGAGAAATCTGGGTGAGGTTGTTTGCGAGGATAGAAGGTGTCTTCGTGTACAAGCTCTCCAACGTAGAGGTAGACCACCCATAAGGAGTAGATTCGGTACAAGGTGTAGAATAGGTCGTACAAGATGAATTCAATCGACACTTGGAAACAAGCAGAGACGATGATAAGTAAAATCATGGACCCAGTTGTAAGTAGGCGAATGTAAAACCATCGCTTCAAATTCTTTATGCATCTCTGAAAAGAAATGTTGAACCATTGTTTAAAAAACATGTTCAAGATATCATTTTTACTTTTACCTGTTTTGCTGAATAAAATAGAAGAACTGATAATCCGATATCTGCTGTCAAAAATACAATGAAAATCGTCCAAATTCCTGTACTGAAGTCAGTAAACGGCCTCCCTTTATTCAAATTGTATAATGTATTAAATTAAGCCCCACTATATAAAGAATTACTGGAATATTGATATCCAACCTCCTGTTCCATACGCTCCAGGCACAACGTTTGATAAAAACACAATCAAGGGAATGCATGCCAATATCTACAAGATGTCGACAATGATTAGGTCACTAAAAGTTTGTATTATATTTGATCCTGTATGTTGTTCCTTACAATATCTACAACTGCTACAGTTAAATTTCCTCGTTGTAGAGAAATGCAACAACATGGGTTCAAAATCGTCATTTTGGTTGAAAATAACTGGCGAAAATCACTTTCCAAATGGCAGCTGTCTTTATTGGCGAATAACGCCTAGAATGGCTACATAATCTTCTGTATAGTCCAAAGTAATTTGCAGAATGTAAAACAGTGGGATGGAGAAGGTTAAGTAAGTAAATTGTGAGATTTTGTGATGCGCTGACTTTTCTTGCCTTGTAGTCCACACAGTAGATTATTTTGCGAATGATTGGTTGTGAGTTGTGTAGTTAGCACAGCGTTTTAATGAAGAAGTGGAGTTAAAGCTGAAGGCATTGTGCAATAATTATGATTATGACCACCAACGCATATGAGCATCTCAACTGAACTGACTGACATGCATTGGTTGCACTCCACTATTCGCAGCAGTATTGTCCTAATTTTGTTCCCAACCAGTTAGTCTGGTCAAATATGGACAGAGGGGTTCATTTGCGAAAGGTGAAATGGAAAGTATAACCATATTCGTTTAGCTGAAAACAGGACAGGAAGGCTGCATGGCTACAATAATACGTGCTACGCGTTGTTGTAGTGTAAACTTTTTGTGATCGCAATGCGGTGATCCAACATCAACTATCATCAACCCTCATCCTCATAAAGGTCAACTAATATTATAGTAATATAATCAGTCAACAAAATGCTAAAATGCACAAAAGCCTGCTTTTTTTCTTGCAAATGAGCAAAGAGGAAGTAAAAAAATACTTTTATCAGTTTGCATTATCTGCACAAGTCAACTATTGTTTATGAAATGGAAGCAAAATAGCATCAAGTATGGGAGGAACCTTGTTTGTTGTGAATCAAATGTATTTCATAATCATTCCTAGTAGTCTTAAATAGAGTACATTTGTTACATCGCCTTAGTCTACAATAAGTTCTTAAATATATTCTACATTACAGAACTATCTCACATTTCAAAGCAAATCTAGATTTACAAGATTGGATTGTATTTCAAAGCTAACATCAACTCTAACCTACGCAATGCTAAACCCACTTGTAGACGATTTTGGCATTATTACCTGTAGTTGCAATACATGTGTCGTTAGTTGGTTAAAAAATGACAATTTGGATAATAATTGACATCTGTCTTCGGTAGGTTGTGGTATTGACTTGACTCCCAACGGTAACCATTATAATCTATGATTGTAGGATATTACTGGCTTTTACAAATACACCAACAGAAAGATCCACTTGTATGCATTTAATCTGGCCGAGTTTAATACTTATTGATATAAATCAGACTGAGATTGTATGAGGATAGGAGGATAGACATAATAATTAGAGTAATTCCATATAGCATTTTGTAGGTATGCAAAATATTGGATTTGGAAATTTTGTTCAAAAACCCTACGGCTAATGATTTGCAATTATTGATTTGTTTCGTTTATGAATGGCATTTAGCAGAGCTCTGGTTTGATTTTGATTCAGCAGTTGTTGGTTCAGTAGGAACAATTGGGAGATAAAAAGAACTAAGCAAATATCTTATGTATAAATGTGTATATGCACACTTTCCCCATGTCCAAATCTGCATGATTTTGGTTTAATTTAGTAATTTGAACTTTTTGATATTTTCTGGTTTACAACTTGACACTATCGACGTAACATAATTGATGTACCTAGCGTTAACATACTCAACAATACTTAATGATTTATTACCTAATTGAGAGTGTATCAATTCTCCCGTTTATCATATTTGTGAAGGTAGGATGTATAAGTACTTCTGATTGATTTGTTTAGACTTGAAGCAATTATTTATGGTACCTTTAAAAGGATCAGAGGCTATTCTTTGGAAAACTACAATTACGTATTAGCACCTCTCGTCATACACCAATCACTCGTATAAATAATCTCACATTTAATACCATGCAAAAAATACGGAATGTAACAACAGTGAGGACATTTGTGTTAATAATGTGCAAAGCCATTCCAGGTAGGGATTATAACATGAAGTATAGTATTTCTAAATGAAGCAAGCTTAGGATGGTGCGGCATGAAGATTAATGTCACAAAATAAATATTTAATTTTTAACTGACGAGATAAGTTTGATCATTCACGTTTTTAAACAAAGGAACCTCATGTAAACCATACACTTGGCGTCCATCGTCACTTAAAACTGGTTCAACAATATTGGCAGGGTCTAAGACATCGTGCTGGCGTTTTAACATTCTCACCGGTGGCTGCTTATTTGGTTCCATGTGGCTTGTCGCGGATAAAGTGGTGGCAATAGAGCTATATATTTGTGGTTCCGGGGTTGTTTGGAAGGTTGAAATCAGGGTCATCGTGGTGGCACTAAAATACGAATCTTGTGGTGTCAATGAGGAGAAAATGGTACTTGTAGCAGCTGGGGTCGAAGTCTTAGGAACTGATGGCGTTGTGATTTCTGGTATTGATGTGGTAGCAGTTGTAATTCCGTATGCTGATGTGATAGTCGATATAAAGGTTGGTAAAATGGACTTAGTAGTAGCAGTCGTATCAGTGTTTCTCTTTCCTACAGTTGATGTCGAAGTTGGGAGGGATGCTGCGGTAGAAAATGATGTTGCAGGAGTTGCGTCGCGTACTAGTAAGGTTTGATTTGTAGAACTAGGACTGAAGCACCATCGAAAGCCAAATAATTCTTGTAAGCACTCGTTCGTCACAAGCCATTGTGAAGCATAGTAGTCTGTTAAAAGCGAATTAAAAAGCTGGCGTCAAAATATGCAAAAATAATTAGTTTGCTTCTGGTTATATCGCAAATAACTTACAAAAACAGCGAAATATGATTAATATGTATTTCAATGGAATTATACATTAAATTTTGGCTTCTCTGAAGGTAATTGACAGTCATGATTGCAAACATTATCAAATATTAAGTGTTGTAGTACATATAGCAAGTAATCCTCCAAATTAGCAGGTTGTGGGTAGATATGTTAAAGCGATCGATAATAATTACAGAAATACTCCCATGCGTGGAAATTAAGTCATTTTGAAATGTGAAATCCACAACTTCCGAAGTTTCGAACGGGAACTAGCCCGTAGTCTCCCCTGCAGGTTGTTGCTGAAGCGAACCAGTTGACGAAACTGTAGGAGCTTGTTTTGGTTCGGAATTATCTGAACTTGAACTTCCCCCACCGAAAATGGAAACTAATGCATGCAAAACAAAAAAATAAATCATTATCTAACGCCCTAAATGTTTAAATTAAATCAATGATATGTATTCAGATAATCAAGGGAGTTTTGAGTAGCAATAAGTACATACAGCTGACAATGAATAATGAAGCACCGACAAATAAATTAAAAAAAGCTCCAGAAATGGTAACGTCAGAGTGAAAAAGCAGAAAAGGTTAAAACATTCATTCTTCACTAATATTCCACACGCACCTAATCCTTCTTTTTACATCTTTACATGTTTCAAGAATAGGTATTTTATAATGAGATCATGTGGAAAGCTGTAGAATATCTTCCTTGAAATTTTTAACGATACGAAATCCCTGTGAATTAGCCAAATTTCTGGGACATACAATACAATAGATCAATACAAACTATCAACAATACAGCCTACCCTTCTAGTACAAACTACAAGGAGAATGTCCAAAATTGTACACTAACAACATCCCATGATAATACATTTTGAAAACTGCATTCCTCTTTCTTATCCGAAATATGGTATGTACCAAGTACAAATGCGATTAGTTCATACTCTTCACACAATCGCTACCCCATTTTTAGAGAGTGAGATAGCCTTTGTTAGTGAAACATATAAACAAACACCGAATTCCTTATCGCTTTGACATTCTAACTGATAAGCATTTAGATAACACAGATGAAAAATAAGCGCTCCGACAATCTTGTATTGATCAAGAGGGGAACGATGTCCGAAATCTGGAAGGTTGGCCTTGAAACTCTAACAAACGGACACGTCTTACCTCGTCATCCATGTGACATTTGCTGCGTGCGTACATAAACCATACCCACTCAAATTTTGTGTAATATAATACCATACTGATGACTGAAAGTTCTGTTCATGATATACGATACGAGCCAGAAAATGTCTATTTGGTTAACAGTAGTGGCAACCCAGTAGTTATTTTAAGGAAGGAATTAATTATGAAAACTTTACGAAGCCGTCCATCTCTCTCTGATTTAACAAAATATGTACGATGTTTACAAGAAAATAATAATTAAGAATGAAAGACTGGACAAACTCGAAACAAATCATTTAAATGCAGAATTTCAGCACAAACGCTATCATGACAGAACTTTTCATTTTAATTTATTATCGGATCAAATGGAGAGCTCACTTAGCAATTCACGCACACATCAAATGGAACGATTCAGAGACAGGAGGGCACATTGATAGTTGATATAGTTTAAAAGCCGCCTTGAAAAATCCAAGCATTAAATTTGTTACAATTTCGAAACATCATGGTTGATCAAGTAGCTCGAAGATAGGTACGAAAGACATTGGTTAGAAATTGTTGAAATGATTTGAGAAATCATCTTAAATAAAAATGCAAGCAAATTGAGATGTTATAGGTTAGAAAAAGTTCATAAATTAGAATGACAAATGACAATCTCAACGCAACATCCATTAAGAACAAGTTTTAGATAAACACCGCTCTGATACAAGAGTTTTGTTTGCGGATTGAACGGTTTAAACCTTGCAGTAGACATTGGAAGCAGTTTAAGGTCTTCCCAGTGTAATAAATTCAACCTGATATTAATTTTTCATCCATAGCGTTACAACTTACCGCCGATAATGATGATGACTATGAGACCAATGATCCCCATAATGATCATCATCTACAAATAAAACATCACACTAATTAATAAAACAATCCCCACTCAAGTAGTATAATCTCAGTTACCAACAACTAACTACTTGACTTACCTTCAAATTTTTCAACCAAAATTTTCGCTTTAGTTTTCCTGCTTGTTGTTCAAATTGTGACGCACCTTGTTGCAAAGCATCTGTAGAAAATGAAAATAGATTAGATGTAACCTATTCACATTTTTCCTTTGTTAGATTCAGAATCGATTTATTCTTACCTGCTCTATCATCTAGCTCTGACAGCTTTTGATCTCTTTCCAAAACTTTCTCCACATTCGTTCGCATTATCCCGACAACCTGTTAATACATATATATCAATTTTTGAATTTTAATACAATGTATTTAATCTTTCTCTTGCTACTTTTAAGTATGCAATATGTAATAGCTACAATTTTACTTACTTCGTCCACTTGCGCTTGTGTTTGTTGTAGTCTTCTCTGGGCAGCAACTTGTTGTGGGGTTTTTGGCCCTCCCGTGACTCCTTCACTCCCTCCTGGGCCAGCATTTGGAGCATCTGACCTGTATCCAGATTAAATTATCGTTATTTGCTGAATGCTTTGTTGTAATGGGGGTACAGTATGCCACCGAACTCATATGTGTATTAATAATAATAATAATTAATGAAAAATGTTTCATTCCAACTAACTGTTCATGTTGGTCATTAATTAACATCTAGTCTTTAATCCCTTGAGAATTGAGATGATGCAAAAAACAAAATATTGTTCTACTGCATATTGGCTATTATTCCATTGTACATAAATCACATCACATTGGAACCAGCGACATGAACGTAATGAAGCATTGAATTGATATAAAAGTATCCACACTGTCAATATTAATTCAATGTCGTCATTTCTCTTCTCTCTACCTACCATATAATAATCAAGGTTTTGGATATCACTCTCAGTTTTGGAGAGTAATGATGATAATGAAATATTATGGATAAAAGATGGATACGCAATAAATATGGAATAATAAGCTAATCTATCCATAACTAACAGTACTCCCTACCTCCCTACAACAATCCATCCAACCAACCATATATAACACCTTAATCAGATGATCATTTAACAAACACTTGAACTAGGGATTGATGACTCACATGATTGACGTAGTCTTTTGTGGTTCGAAGGTCACGACCTGACGTCCTGCTCCTCCTGGATATACAATCAACGGTAGGGAAAACTGTTGCTGATATGATTTTCAGTAATGTTGAGGTGGTGACCTGACCTGAGTAGACTTGGTCACGAATGAATGAACACTGATGGACTGATGAAATGTGAAAAAGGATGAGAGAGTGACACCCAACCAACAGCACGAAAGTTTGCGATAGACTGAACGAGAATTATTTGCGAGAATCAAAAGACAGAGCTCTGCTGGGCCTCTAACGGCCACATCAACAACAACTCTACAATCACATTCGGATCCTCTCTCAAATTCACTCTTCAGATATTTGGCAGGTCATAGTTCAACATACAACTCTGTTACCAAGGGTACTATTAAAATGAATGAATTTGTGTAATAAATTGTGAATAGGTATCAAAAGGAGCCGCCCCTTTGTCGACACTTCATAAATATACAAAAGTATAGAAATCTCTGGTAGAGAGCGGGTAGGTTAGGGTTGTACAATATTGCTTTCTCTCTTGGGATGTAATGTTGAATGTAGATGTAACGATGCTCTTCATGTACCTGTTTCAAGTAGTTTTAATAAATTACAACAAGAAATAAAGAGACATGTAATTAAATCTGAAGACACGAGTTTATTATTTTAGTGTACGAAAATACACAAGCCTGATTTACATGAGCCTTGTGCATAGATAGAACTATAACAATTTACTCGTTCGTTTCCTCTTCTTCGTCAGCTTCACTTCCAATCTGGAAATACCTCAGCTCGTAGCTATCCCTAGTTGTTGCAATAACTCGTAGAGTATCTCTGAGCAAATTTTTCTTCAGATACTTCTTTGTTAGGTACTTGAGGTATCTGAATGGAAATAGATATACGTTTTGAATAAATTAAACGACCCTACCTCCCTCGTGATAAGACAGTTAAGTTCACTTACCTCTTAGAGAATGGGCAGCTAGCATTGACAACGATCTTATTTTTGTCTCCCCGTTCGATACTAAGAGCATTACCAAAGTTGCTGGTTTTGCCATTGATCTTGATTCTCTCTCGAAGAAACTTTTCCTATTCAAACAGAGAACAACGCAAACATTTTAATGTCACAGAATTAGGGAAGTTAGCCCTAATCTTTGCGTGAACATTTTGTCATGCGAGGTCTCAACTCCACAAGTGGAAGTTTTCACTTTCCCTTCGGAGAAACCCACAACAAAACAAGTAAACGCAGTCTCAATGTCACTATGCAATAATTAATAGATTACTTACAAAGTCTGCACAATTGAACAAGCTGTCTTCCGCAGGTAAAGTGCAATCAACAACAAATTTGGTGGCGACCTTCTTTTTCTTCGAAGCAGCACCCTTTCCCCGAAGCACGGTTGTAGTCTTCTTAGCTGGGGTAGCCTTCTTTGCTGCTTTCTTTTCAGCTTTCTTAGCAGCTTTGGCTTCCGTCTTGGCTTTCTTTGCCTCAGGAGGAGCGGCAGCAGCTACTACTGGGGTTTCCTTTGGCTTAGGTTCCTCTTTGACCACAGGCTTCTTCTCTGCTGCTACCTTGGCAGGTGCAGGTGCAGCTGGGGCCTTTGCTTTGGCCTTTGGGGCCGCAGCGGATGGAGTAGGCGCCTTCTTCTTCTCTGCGACCTTTGCAACCTTGGGTGCGGCTGCAGCAGGAGGAGGAGCAGCTGGAGCCTTTGCAGTGGTCTTTGCTGCAGCTGGAGGTTTGTTTTCCTTCTTGGCTGCGGCAGGAGCTGGGGCAGGTGCCTTACCAGGAGCGGCCTTTTTCTGCAATTGAAACAAAATACAAGTCAAGTCAATATTTTTATTTATTCAAGTAGTGTAATTAGAGTCCAGCTTAAAAAACTGATTCCCTTTTAAACAGCATTGAACAGAATTAGCCGCAATAGAAATTAAACAAAGTAATTATTGTAGATTGTAGTAATACATTCTCAGAATATGGAATACAGAAACTGTTGAACTATTATAGACTTACCGGAGCCATTTTTTTTTGAAATTGATGATGTTATTTGAGTAAATTAATGATCCAAAAAGGGGATGATTTAATAGAGACTTCCTTCTCTGAGGAACACGTTGCTGGACTGCGGCATGGACTCTAGTTTGAGGAAGACACAGATGGCATTGTAGTGGGAAAAAAGAACTCATCTCTTTGAATTTTACAACTTACTAAACTTACTATCAACACAACACGCTCTGCGATTTTATATTTATAAAGATATCTCACAGGACGATGTCCATTTTTTCTTTAAGCTTCGACGTTAAATGGTATCGTAGTAGTGTTGATAATTAAACAGTGTTGCAGATCAGTTACGTTAATTACAGTGGCAAGTTATATTTCACTTCATTACAAACACAATACCAATACATCTCAGCAATCTCTGCGTTAATGGACATTTAAATGATGGAAGAATTATTGGAAATGAATCACTTGGTTAGTGAAGAAGAATTGAAAGGGAACTCTGAGGAAGGAAGATCAGTGTTGCTCATGAAAGAGGAGGAGGAACAAAAACGGTTGCTGGGTTTGTGGAAGACAATCAAAAGTTCTTCTGAAGCTAAGACTGCTCCCTTTTCTAATGTAAAGATTGTTGTCAAAGTTAGAAATAGACATTTGACTGACGCTAATTCGGTATATGACTGCAACGCTTGGTAGGTATTGGTATTATCATGTAATTCTTATTATTAATGCTGTGTCGTGTTGATAATGCAATCAAATGATTGACTGTATAGGGATGATGTTGAGTGGACTGAAGAATTGGAAGAAGAAGCGAGAAATGCGGTTGAGAAAAATACTGCATCTGTTGTAGATGTACGTACACGAGAACATTTGGAGAGAGATGCTAATTCTTTTTGGGACAAGTTTTATGGCATTCATCAAAATAAGTAAATTTATTATAGAAATCAGAAATAAACTAGGTATAATCCTCTTGATATAATTTTTGTAGGTTTTTTAGAGACCGGAACTGGCTGTTCATTGAATTTCCAGAGTTGATAGGTCCATATGGTTGCAGTGTCAGCCCTGATGAATCAGAAACCGGAATTCTTGAAAAGCGAAAGACAGAAGCATATCCAGGTGAAAATTCTGGGTTCAAAATGCTAGAAATTGGATGTGGAGCCGGCAATACTATCTTCCCATTTTTGGCTGCCAATAATCATCCTGAAACTTATGTCTATTGCTGTGATTTTTCTTCCACTGCTGTCGAAATTATAAAATGTCATGAAAAATTTCAACCCACAAGGTTACATTTACATATTGATGGTCACTGTTGTGCCGGTTTTACGGTTTTGTTGAAGTTCTGATTATTGATACTCTAGGTGTACACCCTTTGTTTTGGATATTACCAATGAGAACCCAGTCACACCGTTCCCAAAAGGCACTCTGGATGTCATAACAGTGATATTTGTCGTTTCTGCAATTAGCCCTGACAAGTTAACATTTGCAGCGTTGATACATATTCGATTGAACATTGTCAACTAACAGTGGGTTGATCTTCTAGGTATGATATGGTTATTCGAAATCTATTCGAATTCCTGAAACCTGGTGGACTCGTATTGTTCCGTGACTATGGAAGGTACGATATGGCGCAGCTCAGATTTAAGAACGGACGTTGCATTTC
>JAQIWQ010000607.1:0-15131 GCA_034695825.1 Folsomia inoculata
CTCTGCGGTGTGTATTAAATTAATGAAATAATAACAAGAATGGTATGAAATGTAATGTCAGTCGAGGTTTATTTAGTCGAGTTTAGGTAAAAAATCTCACAGTAATCATAATACCGAGTATGTATAATAAGTACGACAAGGAGGATGTGGATATGAAAATTAATGCTGCTTTGCTTGTTACTGTTCCTTTTGTTTCAGTAAGTTTGAATTCGAATTTAACGTCTGTGATGGGAGAAATATGTAGGATTGTAGGTTGTTTGGCTGTATTGCTTTTAAGTTTTGATATGAATGAGGATACAACAAGTTATGCTTTTATGATGAAACAAGGTTTTGAGGTGAGATGAAACTAATGTCTGACTAACTTTTGCTGCATTGCATTGTATTATATTACGAATAAGAGTATGGGATGGGTTATGTTGGGTGGGTTTAGAATATAAAGGAAAGTGCAAAAACTTGCTTTACTAAAGAGAAGAAGCCGAGTTTAACCGTTTTAAACAAAAAACAGAGGTACATATATTACGTGTTTAGTAATGTTACTTTCTGGTTCATATTTCAAAGGAATCTGCATGCAACTTTGTACGAATACGTATGCAAACATTTGAAAAATTTGAGAAAGAAACATAATAGAATTATCTAATTCTAGTCTATGAAAAATAAGGAAAAAACTATTTAAAAACTAGCGATTAACACTAGAAATTACATGCACGTAATAGAAATCAATGAAAAGGTCAATCCCTTTTCGCAAATTTAATTAATGGAAACCTTCTCAAACTACTTTGATTTCCCCAAGTCATTACACCACACACGAGACTCGTTTCCTAAAAAATCTAATAAACTTGAAATTTGCATATTCGCAAATCTACAAAGATTACTAAAAGTTGAGACACCTAGAGCTATAATTTTTAATGCAAAATACGATTTCTAATCAAATATTGCATATGTAGATTCTCTCTACATGTCTCATGCATGCCATGCAAATCTTTGTTGGCTTCATTGATTGTGTTCGAAAGAACTTGATTCTCATTACCAAAAAGAACAACAGAATGTATGAATTCTCATTCTTGATGGGAAATCGCAAATTGTTGTAACCACCGACCGATCTAAGCTAACCAGCCACCAAGCCAAGCCACCTAAACTAACCCTTCTTCTTCTATGTATACGATGATAAGTATGATACGTATTATGTTTGTTTGATAAATATGATAACCGTGTAATTTAATCGTGCAAAGGATATCGCCACCTCTCTACAACAGTGGCCAAAGCTTCCACTATACCACTACTACTAGATGTACTAACCTCACCTGTCTGCTTTCCCCTTCGTCCGTCTTCCTTTGATTCAAGATGAAGTTGAAGTTGAAGGATAAGGGATTATCTGCACGATATTATAGCGGTGTGGTGATGTTGGTGGTTGATGTTGATGTGATTGCGTGGGGATGATGTTACAAACCAGGGACCCTTCCGTGGTGTGTGGTGGTAAGACAATACCTGATTGTTGCTCCATATAAAAGGTGTTCATCCAACTATTCATTGATTCAGTTTAGTTTCTTCCTTCGTTCCTCGCACATTAAAATAACGTCATTACCAGGGCTCAAAGAGCAATAATCGTAAGTAAATGGTGGATTAATAAAAGTTTTTAAATGTTGAAAGCAAAAGTGAAGCGTTGTCAAATAAGTGAGACCTTATTCGAGTGTGCACTTTAGTCGTGTAGTGTTTGTTGAATTGTTGTACTGTACTTGACCATTGACACTGGATATGGATGGATATCATTCATTAATTACTGGAGTGGAGTTGACTGTTGCTAAAAACAAAAGAAAAATGGAATGGTTTTGGTTGGAGAGATGAAAACTTGCAAGGATGGATCTTGGGTCGGTTAGTTGGGTTGGAGAAAGTTGGGGAAGATGAGAATAACGAGCTACTCTGTTAGAGCCATGCAAATGCCACTGCATCACCTTTCTCTTTCTGACAATTCAATATACTCATATAGTTTTATTAGTTTTTACGCATCTTTTTCTTCAATGAAATGATTTTAATGTTAAATCGAATAGAAATTAGACTGAAATCAAGAAACTCTTATATTTTCGCAGCTTATTTTTTACAATACTTTTCGAAACCTACCACTGATACAGTTATGAGTCCTCTGTCTCACATCAATACCGGTTTATTAGGGATAACATTTCGGTTGTATGCACAGGAAAGGTCAATCGTGTTGATGCCAACTGCCATTTACTCTGATTAAATTGCTTTTCAAACAGACTTGTGAATCAGATCACGTCCTGAAAATAACGTTTTAAAATCACAATGACTTAAATAGTATTTCCTGCATTTACCACTTTTTTTATTCCTCTGTGATTGTGCGAGTTGTTGGTTTATACGATTCACAAGAAACTCCAGTTATTAAACAAGTTAGTCATAGTCATTGCAATTTGTACGTAGGAGTAGGAGGTACCAGTTTTGATCGCTGATTGAATTTTAACTACGGAATACAGTTACAAATATTTAACTAGAACAAGTTTACTAACTGACATTCATTAACTAATTTGTTTCAACAATTAATCCATAAATTAAAATGAAATAAGCATCTTGGGGTTTCGTTTGCATTTGGAAATTGCATGCCGAATTCGTTACTTTGTTCACTCTGTAATACGAACCCATTCACCCTATTTCATACTAGTGTAACGTAGTAAACTCGAGTCTTGTTAGTATAAAAAATGCAGACAAAAAACATAGAGGAATGAGAGAAGGGTGAGTTTCCTGTTTGACCAGTTGTGACCGTAGCGAGTTAAGGCAGTGAGTGCATCCTCATGGCCCATTTAATCCGTCGACCCACACACCTTTTCGTCCGTTGGATTGAATATGGCATAAAAAACTACAAATTTTTAAAATATGATGATACACACAACAACCCTTAATTTGCATACTCCTTGTTTTTCAATGAAAAAAGTTTGGCTCAAAAAACATTGTCCATTGCTGATTTGCAAAGGATTTGCAATTTGTAGGGAAAGCATCTAATTCTAAGTGCATTAAACAAACGGCACGCATAAACTAGTAGGAGATTAGCTCTTTAATTCGGATAAAATTGTCATTTTCTGGTGTGCAGTTTGCCGAAATTAGTGCATATAGAAAATGCAGTTATCTTTTGAAAGGATTCATCACCTCATTACGGAAACAAGTGAAATTAAATCATTTTCATATTAAACGTTTTAGACAGTTTGTTACATTGTTTGTCTTGGTGTAGTAACTAAATGATTCATTTTTCACGGATAATTTTCTGGCATTTGTAACAATTAGATTAGTCTTGACTAGTTTCATGTGCATTTTTACATACATTTTCTTGGCTTGCCCATGACATTCATAAGATTAAGATGAGCTTATAGTACCAAGAATTTGTAGCAGACGACCCATAACCCCATCCGTCTCGGTGTTGAATTGAGCATTTGATGCTCATATAAAAAAATTAAGAAAAATTAAGGAATGAGTTCGATGTAAGATTGTAAACTAACCAAAAATCATAAAAGAGAAGCAACCAAAGTTATTAGACCACATAATGACTTATCACCATTTAAAAAGTTGCAGCTTCAGGTGTTTAAATATTGGCATGTTTGTGTTAAAAAAGAGAAAAAGTGATCAAGTTCAAAGATAAGGGGTGGGTATGCTATACAGTAAGTAAATGAGTTTTAGGCTTACTTGGCAATTTTGCCCCGTTTCTACAAAAATCTTAGTAGTCCACTACATACATGAAGGAATTGAAGCATTTAATCACCATATCATACCATACCAGTCAGTGTTACTGTACAGAGATCAGATTAACAAAAATCTGGTTACGTTACGGGGATATTTAGATTAAAGAAATTTCACGAGATAAAAATGGCAATAAAATGCATAGAACGAAATATATCAAAATCATATTAAAAGATGCACCGCATGAATTTGAACAAATACAGGGAATTATACACTCTGCAAAATACATCTCGTTGGTGAAATACGTGAGAGAAATTGCTCTAGTTAATTTTCCACAGGTATGTTAGGCAGAAGTAACATACTCATAATGAAACACCTTCACCCTTCTTCTATCATATCCTTTCCTATCCTATTCTGCATGTAATATCACAGTAGAAAGTTTGTGATACTGATAATGAATGACTTCAAGTTTTTTGACTTGGCTTCTTGACATGCCGTGTCAATGTCAATAAGGGTGACACTTTCACCTACAATGGCATCATCTTCATCACATCGTATCGTACATATACTTCGCTGTATGGTATCCTTAACCTGTTATTGCACACTTTTTTTCAAAAATGAAAAAAGTGGACATATTTTCTTAAAAGACCAGCCAAACCACTTACTACCACGTAGCTAAGATAAGTAGCACCACCCTTCACCCTAGTTAAAACCTGCTTTCTTTCTCTTCTCACTGCATTTATCAGCTTTTTACACGAAAGTAGTCCACGAAAGGAAGGACCAAGTCCATCCATCCATTCAAGTAAGTGGATTGGATATGAGCCACCCCCTTTGAACAAAGTGACCAGACAAGATCTTAAACCAAACCAACCAAGTATAACCAAGCTAAACCAAACCAAACCAATACTAGTCAATCATTCATAATAGGCATGATCATTGCCAATTCGAAAAGTCAAAAGTCAACTCTGTCCTCAAACGCCAGTTGAAATTCAGTTCGGTCAGACAACATCTTCAAACCTCTGCAACAAAGTGCATTTCATTTTACAGTCTCAATATTTGACAACGCTTCGAATCCAACCAACAAAGGATTCATTCATCTCTGCAAAAGATCGTATTTACTAATTTACCAATTGAAGGTTTTTTTGAAAATAGTGAAGCACCTCTTAACCGACTTTCTTTTCCATTTCTCCAGATAAACCATGAATAAGATATTATTGGTCACACTATTGTGTGTTGCGGCAGCATCCGCAGCCACTAAATCCAAGACTTCCGGAAGTGCCTCCAAGCGAGGTTTCGGAATCGGAACGCATGACGCCCACCCTGGTAAGAACTGTAACTACTATTATGCTACAATTACAATTAGTTAGGCTAAAGTACAATTGAATCAAAAACACAAAACAATGAACAGTTTTCAATCTCCAATTTCTCAATGCTTTGAGATTTTCATTTCTTAGCTGCTCATTTTCCGTTCTCAATTGCTCAACTTGGTTTGGTTTTATTTTAACAGAAGTTGTTCACGTTGGAGGACACGGCGGAGGTGGAGGTCATGGAGGTGGTGGTGGAGGTGGTGGTGGGGAAGGATGGGGGTGGGGAGCGTCTACTGGAGGTGGACATGGTAAGTTTTTAAGAATTATAGTACATTCTGGAAATGCAAATGATCAATTCGTTTGCTTTCATTTTAGGAGACTACCCAGCATTGGCTGATATTGTTGCCCTCGTGTTGAACCTCTTGGTCTTGGCCGCATTCGGAGGTCTCGTCTACATGCTGTTGTCCCCACTATTGAGCGACGGTCACGGTGATGGATGGGGTCGATCTAGCACTTCTCCATACTTTGACGCTGTTAAAGATGGTGGTATCATGTCCCGAGTTCTCAACTCTATCGACTACGTTGACACTACTTTCGCCGTAATGAAGATCCAAGGAGATGGATGCCGTAAACGAATTGCTTGCGAAATGGAGCGAACTGCTGGTCGTAACAAGATCTTCAACTACGCCACCGGATGGTTCAGGTACATTTTTTAATTTTTGAGCAACATCTTAATCTTTTAACATGGGTTACCCAAAAGTTTTTCAACCAAACCACACTGCCCCATATAAAGTATTTGGTTTGATCAGTTAACCAAGACAAAAGGTTACGAGTGTGAGCCAAGTGGTCAGTGTTTGCGTCTTACATCTAGTTCAGTTTAACCATCATGATGCCTTGGATTTCTTCCAAGCAAAATTCGAGTTAAATTTTTTTAACATTAGGTGCAATTCATGAATGATGCGCTTATTGCTCGTCTAATGAAACCTTCTTCAAGAATGTTCTTGTTAACAACACAAGTCTGGTTTCATCTTACTTAATATCTTATATTTTCATATTTGCAATCAAATGAAACAAAATGCATTGACCAACTTTCCCAAATTTAAGCCAACGCAACGCAGCGAGACTTTCCACTTTTTCTCTAAACCGTGCAAAATGATGCGAAATATCATAAACTATTGCTAATTTTCATGTTTTGTTACAGAAAGCAAATGAGGAGCATGGACTTTTATAAGGATGCCGTTGTTGCTGCTGATGAACAAAAGGATTGTGCTGTCCAATACCCAGATTGTACTTATACCCTGGTTGATAAAGTTGGAAAATGGGTCAGCACTTAATAGCATCAGCCCTTAATAACTAACTTACTCTAATTTAACCAACATCTACCAAAAGGAAACATGTTAAGCTCCATAATAATAGCGGAAACGTTATTATTCATGGAACTCATCAAAGCCTCAAATGTATTTTCATGATATTGATTGTTGAACTTGTTGCTTATTTTATTCATTGTTGTTGATTATTAATAATTATTTTAATATTATTGCTACGATTGTTCAAACTTCTTGAGAAAGATAATAAATTGTCTATTTAAATTATGTTTGTTATTGATAAGACAAAAATGTCCCTTCTAATGTGCGAACGAGTGCAAGTCTGATGAAGAAAAAAATAAAATGATTCCTTTGTAATAAAATTAAGACATTGCTTGTTCCTGATTATTTTCCAATTATGTTTGTTCCATATTTTTTTTCATATAAACAAAACCTTTATTTCATTCAATAATAATAAATTAATCATCCTCATCGGCACATATTTTCAATATGCTCCTTAATCTCTTGCATGCAAAAGAATTATCTACTAATGAATTATCATTAAGACCTGAATTGGTCATTTTTTTAATAAGATATAAAAATTGTAGTTACAGATAGGAGAATTACGCGACACAATTAAAATTAAGTTGTATTAAAAATAGCAATACGTACGTCTTATTACTTTACTTATGATGACAACACTTCTGGTTGGTGAGTTGAGCTATGTTGAGGTAATGCATATGCGGCAATAACTTTATAATTTCAGTTCGAAAGGAAGTGGGACCTTGGCAGATTCATAGAATACTCTGCAACAGAAGTAGACAAGTAGAGATTATACATTGAGCTTACATAGTTGGAAAAGTATAGTTAACGATAACTTACTTGTGAGAATATTTTGACCGAATTGTTTTCAGATGAGACGGGACATTTGTAAGATATGCATGCAAACGGTGAGTCAAGTCAAAGAGATCTTCCTTTGTATATCCGCTGTAGTGTTCCAAAGTCCTTGACCATGGGTTTCTCACTTTTTTCATCACCAACGCGAGAAGTAAAGCGCTTGCGGAAATCATAGAGTCCTTGACGTCAATAAAGTCGTATTCCATGAGAGACATTTCCAAAACGTAACGAGCAAGAGTGAGCGTGTCCATATCCAGTTTGGCACACTGATAAAGGATTTAGAAAACATTAGCTTCTATCATGTTATCATACGTAAGTCGCATAGTGGAAACATTTTGAAAAATTACCCTGGAATAACGACGAAGAAAGCGATATGATAATGGAAAACCAATATCAAAGTTGAGAGCTTTCAACATTACTGTTTCCAATTTTGTAATGTCCTTTTGTGGGTAAGCATCGTCACAGATGTAGCAAAAATCATCAATAGCTGGGGGAGTCCGTTCCTGTTAAATTGAGAGTATAATTTAATATATATTAATCGCAAGAACTTTCGCAACGGCTTTTCATACGTCGTATTTAGCTGCAATATATAAAGCTGTGGTTCCAACCAATTGCAACTGCTCCCTTTTCACTATCGTCTTAGATAAAAATAAATCCACAATTTTGACCCCTAAATACATGGTTTCATGGTTGAGCTCAAAGCTTTCCTAGAATTAGGAACATAAAAATAATTTTGAATCCATCCAAATAGTAAACAAAATCAAACCAAGGCTTTGTTGTTTACCTGAACCTCAACAATCCAATCTACCAAAATCGCTCTCATGTTCCGATTAAGCTCAGACTGTTTATCCAAATACTTTTTGACATTGAACCTATTCTCTCGTCGCTTGTAGTACGCAAATATATCTTCAGCATAAAGTCCAACTTGGTAGGGGTCCTTCTCGGTCTCAGCATCGAAATCTATCACACCATCGGGCAACTTAAGTTTTTTCTGAGCAGAATTTTTTTCATTCTTCCGATTTTCTTCTTCGACATTTTGGCTTAAACTGCAAATAATACACGGTTAGTGCCCTGCGAAGAACTATCACTATTATTATAGGATAACGATTAGATGTCTTACTCAGATTCTGGGGTACTGACAGCAGTTCGATACAGTGAAGAATCTGACTCGGAACTTGACGAAAGCGAACTCCTTGTAACACGTCTTGTTTGAATAGAAGAATTTTCTTTCTCGTCACTCACACGAGGTCTACTGTTCCTGGTTGTTCGAACTGGTAGCTTTGATACCTTCTCTGCGATTGCGATTTTCTCCCTTAACACGATCAGCTCTTTTTCCTTTTGGGTAGTTTCAACTTTCTTCTTTTCCGGCTGCTTTACATCTTTAACTTCTTGGGTCCCCAAACCTTTGGATTGAGCTCTGGTCAAGGGTTTGGCAAGTTCAACGGTCACTAGTCCCTTGTCAAGTTTGTCCTTATTTGCTCCTCCAACTGCCTTCTTCTTGACATCCTATTATAATATTTCATTTCATTGCTAAATAAGTTAGATATTATCAAAATCCAAATAATTGGGAAAAACTTACATTGGTCAAGTCTCCCAGAGCCGATCTTTTCTTCAGTGTGGGTTCCATTTTTCGAGGGGAAACCTCTGCCTTCCTCTTACCACCCCCATTATTGCTGACTTGTTCTTTATTATTTCCTCCTAACGAGGCTGCGGCTGCAGTAGGCTTCGATCCCTTCACGAAGCGGTTCATGTTGAGTCCAGAAAACATCGATTAGGTTACGTCACGAGTAAATTTGAAATCTGCAATCACACAACTATGCAAAGTTGTATAAATATATCCCTTTTCAATATTGTTTTACATGAGTGAAGTCTGATAGGGAGAGAATTATGCAACGTCAAACAAAGAGTCAATAAAAATCTCACGGTGTCGTTTCAAAATTCAGATTTCGGATTATTTTGACTGGATTATTTTGCCGTGGCTGATAAATTACATGTACATGACGACGGAAGTTTCGAATTATAGATTTAGAATTTCCAATTCGAAACTATCCGGAATGATGACTTGTGCTGGCCTGCAAGGCCGAAGAGTTAGGAATGGAACAATTACAAAGCATGGACTACTTTTCGTGTGTTTGTCTATCCTTGTCATATATGTTTGATACCTTAAATCTACTAATAATGCAAATCCAAGTAATAAAGATGTAATGTATTCTTTTCTCTAACCAACAATCATATTATCATCTAAAAGAGATGTAACCGCATTATACACCCAACTATCCAACAAATAACCAAACCATTTAATTAGCTTATCACGGGAAGTGTCCATCGTATTCACAAACTTATTCTACTTGAATACCTGTCTGTCTGCCCCATTAAAGTTTTATCCTGCTTTGCTTAATTGGTTCTATCCTATCTGTTCTGCATTCTGCCATGTCATGTCACCATGCTTGTTTTTAGTGACATTACCTTAACCAACAATGAAAATATCCTACAATTTGAATACACTTCTAAATAGAATTAAAAGGACAATATTATATTATGCAATTTGAATATGAATATTGAATTGTATTATTACTTCCACTGTAATCCCCCAGAAGTAGAATAATTTACAGGAAATGAAAAGAAAGCCACCCAGGAGGAGCCGAATTATATATAAATCTGTCCGTTGTTTAAATTAGAATGAATTGACAATTGACTTGGCTGTCTGTTTGAAACATGTTTGTTCTTGGTTCTTATTTGTTCTTTAAATATTTGTTTGTTACCTTTTAATCTTATCGTTTCTACCCCAGTTCTCTTGAAGGAATGACGAGTTCCTGGACCCTGTTGCAGTTGGTGGCAGTGGTACGGTGTGTTGGACCTTTGTTTGTCACTAGTAGAGTAGAAGTAGATCACATCAGGTTGTCCAGTTCAATTCACTTACTTTAAAGATTAGTTCAGTGTGTACTTAAAATGTGTTATATTCATGCATTCAACGGTCCACTTTTCTCGTATAAAACAAAATTTAAACGGTTACTGCCTCATCTTCATTGGTTGATTCACAAGGAAGGGAGGACTGAACTGGAAACCTTCCCCTTACTTATAACAACTGGATCAAGCACTGCACAAGCTATACACATGTAAGTATTATTACACATCGATTACTATATTACACACTGCCACTGGCACTAATGCTCTGCTCTGCTTTGAATCCAGTCAGGTTAAAGTAGAATCCAAATAGCTTATGAAATTCAAAGTAAATTAACATCCCCTTCTTAATACATCATATGTATACTTTCTAAGATAGAGAGCAAAGAGAAAGCAAAGAGAAAGCATAGAACGCTCTTATAGAAAGCAAAGAGATTGTAGTATGTAGTACTTGTACTTGTTTGGCTTTGTGTATGTATATTTTGAAAATTAATGAGCTGTTAATACTTTAATTTATAGAATGTTTCATTATAATACTTTTCAATTGATTATTTTAAGGAAATTTTGACAGAATAATGCATGCTCGCTCGTCTCTCTTTTAAAGGGCAGGATGAAGTTTTATAAAGTGAAACAAAAACATAGAGATGGTTGGAAGCCGACAACTACGCCAAGCTTGAATAAAAGTCGCAGCACTTTTCCGCTTGTCCTGGTTTTTTCCTCCTTTTGGAGTTTTAATAAAGTTTGAAATTTAAAATTTTGGAAAATTAGCTAAAAATACTGTTCACAAAGTAAAAGAAAAGGTACGTAATGATATTCAAGAGAGTAAATGGAGTGGGTTTGAATTTAGTTTGTATTGTCTTGTTTAAGTAATTTATATAATCATTGATGTTGTTAATTTCACACTTTTGTCTGTTCTCTCACTGTTTTCATTCTTTGCTTTCACTTGGTTTTAATAATTCCGTGATGAATGCATCATTTATTTGAGTATTTGTTAAATAATTTTGAAGAATATAAAAAATATCGAAATGTGTAATTTATAAACTATTGTGTTTTGTTCTTGCAGGTCCAGCAGAGTCGGAAGTGAAAGTTTCAAAGTGGGCGTTTTTTGTTCAGGAGTAGGACAACAAGTGGAAATCTGATTGATTGATGTCCGACCTACATTTAGGAGGGGGTGGTGGTAGCCACCCACCACGAGGGATACTAAAAAACAGAGATGGAAGTTCCTCGCGTTTTGGAGAAAGCAGAGAAATGGCACCTGGGGACCCACGAATAAATAGTAGCAGACTTATGAACCCTTCATCAGGAGGAGATTCTAGCTGGATGAACCCATCTGGAGTTGGGATTGGACTCAGCGTTTTGGCTAATCCCCCACCCCCTGTCGTACTTCCAGGAGGAACTGATAATGGAGGGTGAGACTTTTATCTGTTTCTTCTACTTCATTTCTGTCTAGACTTGTTCTGTACTCGTGATAAGCATTAATGTTGATTACACGAACGGATGGGTGTGATGTCGGTGTGAGTGGAGAAAACGTGATGGATGACTCGTCTGTTATGCATTCACTTTTAGAAATTGGACTTGACGTTCAATTTTTGATAAGCACAGATCTACCTCTATGCATATGGGGGATTTGTAACATTTGATATTAACGAACGTTATAACGAACGCTATAGGCAATAGTTAGTCATCACATGAGTTATCATTTTGTCATCCTCCCTCCTGTTGTCTCTACTTGCAACTTGCTTTCCCTGTCATCATTAGTAGAAAGCAAATGTAACCTATGAAGTGTTCCATTTTATTCGTATATTGTTATAATTATACCTTTAACCAGATTGGAGCGTTCCTTGCATCTTAAATTGAATGAATTTATTGCAAGAAAGAATGACATGCTTTTCAAACCGTTAACTGCTGATGAAATGCCTCTGGCTGAAGTGAAAGGATTTCAAAACAGCTCAGAAGGTAATGTTAATAACCATTTTGATTTCCGTCTAATAGTATCCGTATTCGGACACTAGTTTAACGGAATAGAAACTAAAGTGGGACGAATTTCTTTATAATGTTTCTGGTGTTGCAGATCATTATGGGCTTGTTCCATCCCTGGACCACTTTCTTAGAGTTGATGCTACAGAAATACGAAGATATTTCTTTCAAGTATTTGATTTATTCTTTAATAATGGGTTTTTGCTCAGCAATTTTAATTTTGTTTCAGAACTTGCAAGTTGGAGACATTCTAATTGCATCCGTATATTCCAAAAATAGCGCTGGGCTGAATTTGAAACTTTTATCAACCGATGGCGGCAAGCATATCGTTTTGGAGGATCTTGGGATCAAGGCGTTTTGTCCGGCAAGCCAAACTGTCCCACCGAAGGAAAAAAACTATGAATATGAGACAGGAGATTGTGTCAGGATTGAGGTCTTGGAAGTTTCTGCGGATTCAGAAAAGCTTGTTTGTGGAATGAAAGGCGTTACTTTAAGTCCGGAAATGCAACATACTTTCCATCTTGGTTCAATTAGTCGGCACGACTTTCCTCGCCAATTCACGTATGGACGACTGAGAAATGAAAGATTTGGCAGGATTTTCTAACAAGCATTCAAAAAATCTTTTGAGATATGTTTTGAGAAGTGCTGTATTAGCTGGTTTAATTGCAGAGTTGGAAAATACTGCCAGCAATATACTTATTTGCCTTGTTGCGCGTAGGGAAATTTCATGGCATTTCCTTCTGTTTTGTACAGGTTGGCTAAAAATGATAGTGAATCAAGACGCAGGAAGACGTACGAAGAAATGTTACTCAACAGCAGTGGGTTCCAAAACCCTAACAATATTGGACATCTTGCATCAACCATGGGAATTTTAAGCAATAGGAACAGCTTAATGGTGGGACTTAGGTAAGTCAGTTTATATGTCCCATTTTTAAATATCCAAGTTAATTTTGTTGTTTTGTTCTTTAGAAGTGAATTTGAAACCAAAGAAGGAGCTTCGCACCTGAGACGAATTCAAAATGGAAAGTGGGCACACGGGAATGTTGCAGATGGAATTAAGTATTTTAAGTTGGGGAAGTTTACGGAAGCTTTTCAATGTCTGAATAAAGCTCTCAGCATCGACGCAGAGAATGTCGAGGGACTAGTTGCTCGTGGCGCATTGTGAGTAGAATGAAGCTTATTGCGTGTGGCATACCTTTGAATTTCATAAAATTCAAAATTCTGATGATTCTATTACTGTTGTAAAGATAATGACAAATGAGCTCAAACTCAAAGATATGAAACAAAGTGAGAAATGAAATGCACATGAATTGAGAGGTACATGGCAAACCCATCATTTCCTGGTTAAAAAGCTGTGCAGTGGCGACGAAAGATTTAAGAACGAGAATGAACTCCTCAATGGTTTTAATTTGTCTTCATCTTCACTCTTTTTACTTTGTTTTTTACTTATGTCTTTTTAAATTTACCTGTTACAGGTTTGCTAACAACGGTGGATATGAAAAAGCGATTGAGGACTTCGAAGCGGCTTTGAAGTATAATCCAAATCATTATAATGCAAGAAAGTACCTTGCTGAAACCCTAGTTGCACTCGGGAAACAGTAAGCGTGATTATCAAAGTTACTTATCAATTGTTTGAACTACCATAATTTCTTGTGTACTTTATTTCCTGCGTTCTTTCAATAACCAATTATTTCTTGATTCACCACAGACATGAGGTTACTGGAAAGCTAGACGACGCTACAGCATCGTATTCCAAATGTTTAGTGGTTAAACCCGACCACAAAGAAGCGAAGGAAGCTCTGTGGTCACTTTTCGATCGAACCAACAAACTTGACTCATCAAAACTTGCTGGGCCATCGGCTGTGAAAGCTGCAGAATTAAAGGAAAAGTTGAAAGCTATCCTTCAGACTGAATTGGGGATGAATGTGGACGGAAAGATTGGAAAAGATAAAAAATCCAAGCGGAAAAAGGGCAGGAAATCATCCGGCTCTAATGACTCTTCATCTTCGTCGACCAGTGAGTCTGATTCGGATTCTTCATCCTCTGATGAATCAGACAAAGGCAAAAAGCGAAAAAAAAGCAAGAAGAAGAAAAAGAAAAGTAAGAAGAGCAAAAAATCCAGAGATGAACCAAAGATTCGGGCACTTTCCCTGAGCCCGTTTTCAAAACGCCTTGCGGATCCCCAAGGACAAGGAGGGCCTGGTTCTGGATTAGGTAACAATCAATGAATCAATTCTACATTGCCGTGTGCAATATTTTACAGCTAGTTAAATATGGAATTAAAATGGTTTTACGTCATTTTCAATCGATTATTAGCCATACATCCTGGATTCAATGAGTCGTCATTTGGAGAGTGGGGTCAGCAGCTGGGGATGCAACAAGAAACGATATTAGGTATTGACGAAAATATTTTTGATTTGTTAATAAGTTTTCAATCATTGATTTTACATGGTTTAACTTTTTTTAATTTGAAGATTCCGATGACGAATCAAAGCGGTCTGGGAAAAAGTCTAAGGACAAGAAAAGGTCCAAGAAAAAGGATAAACGCAAAAGACGCAAACGGAATACGTCATCTTCAATATCATCTGATTCTGATACATCCAAAGATAAACAGAAATCAAAACATGCATCGGCGAACACTTCCCAAAATCTTGGAAACAACATTTCCAATGTCATTCCTGACCTCGGGGACTTGGAAGCCAAATTGATAGCATATTATTCTAAAATTGAACAGGATAAGCTTGGGCCTTCCATTCCTCCACAGGCTGTGAAAATTACAGTAGAGAGAAGCAGTGGAATGAATCAGTTCGCAAACAGAGATGCGTACAATGAACCACTTCGAAAAATCGAAGTGCAATCCGATATGGATTTAAAACACGAGTAAGAACATAAATCCCTTTGTTATGTGACATTGGTCGTTATATTTTTTCTCCTGTATTTTCTGTAGCTTGTATAACACCGGTGGGTGGCATGACGGTAAATTGGGGAAAATAGAGTTGCGAACCGATGATTATGGAAATTACATTCAGCCAGTAAACATGTAAGTTTTAGATTACATTTAATT
>JAQIWQ010000608.1:0-15122 GCA_034695825.1 Folsomia inoculata
GAATAATGTCCAAATTACTTTCCAGGGTATACTCCAACCACGTTGCCTCCATCCGTGCTTACGATGGCACCTCGTTTCGATAAGATAAAAACTGCCGTCAACTCTGGTGCGCAAGATGGAAAACGCATCAACGGGAGTGCTGCATTATTCAAGAAGCCACTGACGGAAAGTAATCAACCACGAGGCTCCGCCTTGAGCAGTGATCCGTCTTCTGTTCGGTCTCGGGCGTCTGCCAATAGTCGTCCACTTACGAATAATGGACTCAACACCAGCCAAGAAGGTGATCCATTTGGTGGAGAATTGAATAATGGCGACATTGTGGAACACATGAAGAGTTTGCGTGACCAGATAAAGAAAATTATTGATTTGAATCCTAAACGCACGCTTAATGATGGTAAAAAAAAGTTTTGTTAAACATTTTAACTTATTATTGAATTAACTATTTATGTTTCCTTTTTTCTTTTTGTAGAGGATATCGAGGATCCTTCACAGTGTCCACTCTTGTGGGTTTGCAAATGGGTTGATTACTCTGACAAGTACGGATTCGGTTACCATTTGTCAGATGATTCTATTGGAGTTAGTTTTAATGATCAGACTAAAATCATCCTACTTGCGGATACGAAAAGCATGCACTATGTTGAGAAGACTGGAAAAGAGCAATACCATTCCGTAGATCAATATCCAGAAGAGCTCCAAAAGAAAGTGAAATTGCTTCGGTACTTTCAGCAGTATATGCAGGACAATTTGATGAAGGTGAGTCAAATTCTATAATCAATTAATATTATGTGGAATGTAAAATTTATTTCATTTTTTATATCGATTAGGCAACTGACGGTCGCAACCGACCATCAACTGAATGCATCGCTCGAGTTCCCAACATGTGGACATGGTTCCGTACTTCTCGAGCCGTAGTAATGGTTCTATCGAATGGAACCCTTCAAATCAACAATTTTCGAGATCATAGCAAAATGATCCTGTGTCCACTTCTTGGAGCTCTGACCACTCTTGGATCTTCCAAATTAATGCGAACCTATAAGCTTTCTGGCATGGAGAAGGGAGTTTCCGAAGAGTTGATGGACAGTCTAAAGTACGCTTATGAGAAGGTCACCGTCATCATTGACAGAGGACTTCCCAAGGATGTGGAAGGATCCTGCTCCTGGAAGTCTCAGGGTTAAACTCACCGTTCTTGCTCAGTTTTTATTTTGCTGTGTTCTAAATAGTTTTGATGCATCCGATAACAAATTCTTGCTCGCCAACTTAACATTATAAATTATATGTGTTTTTAACAATTTTAAATGTTCTATACAAAAGAACCCCAAATTATCGTCAAGTAAGTGTAATACTGTAAAAGTCTTTTCTACTGATTTTGAATACGAATAAATGAATACAAGTTTTTAAGTTGAAGACTAGATAAAAGTGTTGACTAATCGTGACTTGTTTCATGCTTAAATTAAGATATTGATTATGAATTAGTAATAAGTTTGTGGAGCTGATAATAATGTAATGTTTTGTTTAATAATTCTGATCGAAAGCAGCACTACTTGGAGAAGCTAATGTCCAGTTCTAGATTGTCCCCAGTTCTTAATTGCTACATACTCGTTAGAAAAGAGTTATAAAATTGGATGTCAGCTATTGTAATGTTGGAATTGAAAATGTGTTTGTGATTAGGTTCGTTTGTGTAGTGTCGTATAGTATCGTCCTGGCGCAGCAGATAGAGCAGATTAGTCTCAGGATGTATAATGTATGATACTCCCGTCCGAATATGGACGTGTCCGGGCAACGAAAGTGGACAACAAATGGATGAAAGGACAACACTTCTCATGGCATGAGTTTGTCTTGAATCATGAAACAGCTTATTCTTTAAAGTAACGGTATAAGGGAAAGCCATTCATCATCAACTAATCAGTCATTCTCATTTTAGGCGTGGTTTAGTTGTGTTTGTTGGATAAGAGGTTATCTTTCATCAGACAAACAAGGCAAGTCAGTCCTCTGCTCAGTCCAGAAGACATCCATCGATACAGAGGAAAGCTATACGCAATTCAGTTGTGCATCAATTGATGACTTACTTTCTCCAACTAAATACATAGCAATCAAAATTATTTAACTACTTTGTGAAGCTTTGTCACATTGCTGCGTGTTAAGATGGTAATAGTCAATTTTGGCAATTATAGTATAGGTAGGTACGTAAGATTTGATGTGCATTTGGTTGTCTTTTACAATTTCTAAAGGGTTTGCTGTCACTTTTACGAAAACTTGCTGTGCACACGAGTGCCAACTCTGGGGTTGCACAGTACCGTATATTGTTGTTGGGATTGGATAATGCAGGGAAGACGACATTGCTAAAAATGTTGGCAAATGAGACGGATGAACATTTGAAGACGTCCCCCACACGTGGATTTAATGTGAAAACAGTGCAAACTGATTCTGGGTTTAGGCTTAACGTGTGGGATGTTGGGGGACAGCGTAATATTCGACCGTATTGGACCAACTATTTGGAGAATGCGGATGCATTGGTGGGTGTGGTGGTGATTGAGATTTATACGAGTATTTGAAATGTGTTTGGTTTAATGTAGATTTACGTGATTGATAGCGCGGATCGTAAGCGACTTGCGGAAAGTGGTGAAATATTATTTGACCTTTTGGAGGATGAGAAAATGGCCGGTGTGCCTCTGATTGTTTTTGGTAATAAGCAAGATTTAGCGGATGCAGCGTCCACGGCGGATATTGCACGTTCGTTGAATCTTCATACAATTCGGGATAGGGCTTGGCAGATTCAGGGATGCTCAGCAGCGACTGGGGAAGGTGTTCGGGTAAGTATGAAGATGGTTATCGATGATGATAAGTGAGATGGTTGTTGTGGTTAGTTGTTGGTTACTTTTACTACTACAATTACTATCATATGGCGTCATTACACATGAATTTTACTGCATGGATCTTATTGTGCAAGTATTTTTTTATTATGAGTGATTATGGTAGGTTTAGTTTAGTGATCTTTCTATCGTTCGTGTCCTGTCAAGGATGGATAAGGGGAGGTACTAGATGTATTTAACCAAGGTGTTTAATGATTTGCATAAATACTATTGTAATAGTAGGTTAGTAAATGAGTGGTTTGCATTCTCTTCAGCGTATAATGTAATGAATGAATGATGTCATTATTACATGCAGAATGGATCCGTAATTGTCAAGTCATGCATTATCTATATATGATATGGTTTGTATGAAAGTATGGACTCTACTGTTTTACCATTTAAACAAAGTCATTCATTCACTGAATACGTCCAGGCAGTTCCACAGTCCAGTCATGTAATTTGCATGAATGCGAATATTGGGTTTATTCCTATAAGAGAGTAAACAAGATGACATTGCATTATCATCATCATCTACTCCACATGCTGCCAATTTAATTGAACATGAGCACAACAGTTGCTAAATTTGTATAACTCTGGGATTTACCTTCTTTCTTGATTCTCCTAGTTTATTCGTCTGAATGCAATGGAAATCCCACTTTTTGGCATTATTTGGCCAAACAAGACTGAACTGACTGATTCAATGAATTTGCCATACCTGGGAATTTTGCAGTGTTGGAAGAAAATGTTGCAATTGTTGGATAACGTTGAAATATGTAAAAGTATTCCTTTAATTAACCCACATTTTTTGTATGGATGGAAAAGTAGAAAAATGATGTAAAATAATCAAATTATGTCTGCATGAGAATAATAGTATGTAGTCTTAAACCAGGTTATATAAGATGTATATCAAATCATGCAAACCGAGCCTAATACGAATGCGGTATTTGTTTCCCACATTCATTGGACCCCCCTAAGGGGTGTGAGCATGCTGAGAAACATTGCATGCTCTTATTAAAGAGATAATGAATCATTACATAATGCAATTTACATTGTTTTAACAAATTTTTCCTTGATTGGATTGTTAAAAATGGTGACTCTTCCCATGCACAGGATGGTTATGTGTGTGTAAAGTATGTATGGATAGACTAATTTGGGATATGTCGTATCGTGAGTGAGTGAGAGAGTAAAGCGCATGCAGCAGCGTGCAGGCAGGGAATGTTTAATTTATGTTGATTTTCCCATGAAAAGTGATATGGATTGGACAGTCCAATTTGGACAATGCATATAATATAATATATTTTAATGAATACCCGACAATTGTAGGTGGGAAAAGCAGGTTACTTGCTAATGGAAGGTTGATTAGTAATAAAGAAAGGTAGATGTGATTTTTAATTGATTGAATGTATTGCAGGATGGAGTTGAATGGATTCTGAAGGCGATCAGGAAGAAATAACCCTCACCTCATGTATTAAGCTATGAATGAATGAATGATTACTTAGATGACATATATTGAATATTTTGAAAACATGGAATGAATGCTGGCAGTAAAAACTCGTCTCAAATCTAGTCCACTATTTGTAAACGTTACAAAATGTGTATAAAATAAAATGATATTTCGGATACAAATACTACATTATGTGAATAAATAAAATCATAGGTTTGTGCAACAGTAGGTATTTGAATGTCAACGTTTCATGAAAAATTCAACGTCAACGTCAATGTCCACTGGACTGGACTGTAGTGGTGAGAGTATCATCTTACCTCATTTTTGGCATTATGAGACACGGGACCAGAGAGATGAGACTTTCGAGAAGGATTATGGAGAGAGGCATGATGAGAGTCATCTCAATGATGAGAGTCATCTCAATGAGACGTGGACTTGCCATCGTCGTTGAATTGAGTTGGTGGTGGTAGTCAACTCTGTGGTAGTATCTCTCTCTACTATTATTAGGAGGACACGGCTCGTTTTATTACTCATCCTAGTCAGTCTCAGTCAGTTGTTTTCCTTGCTCACTCTCCCATTAATTATATTGGAACACCTTCTTTTGTGGATGATAAAATCTAAATTTCTGGTTTACTTGACTTGTTGACAGTGGGTGGTGGGTGGAGGGAGTGGCTTTTCATTGTGGTTTACTTTGTGAGGGGGGGCTTGAATTTTGTGAAGGTGGTTGGATTGGAGAGGTGGTGTGGTGGTGCCTAGGTAGAAGAGGGGGTGGAGGTGTGGGTAAAGATGGGGTTTTTGGAGGGCATTGCGTTTATTTTGCTCTGTCTTCCCGTCTCCATTTTTATCATTTCCGTCTATGTTTTATCGGCTTTTGGAAAATGGATGGGGTTTAGAAGGAAATATGTCACGACTCTTCTCTACATTTTTGAGGTATGTCAGTTGGTTTGTTAGTGAATGAATTGACTTCAAGTGACCCATCCTTGACAATGTTTTATATTTTATTTTCTAGTACGGGCGAAAAAAGATTGAGGTAGCGAACCGATTGAAGCAAAGTCGCGGTCATGGTGGTGGTGATGAAGAATGTCGAAATGGGAATGATGAGGGTGAACTAGAAGACGATGAAGATGTTGATGATGGTATTTCTACAGCTTCAGAAAGTGATTATTTGGACCGATTATCCACTGGTGATGGTAATGGAGGACTTGGTGGTGGTACTGAGGGTGAGGGGGATGAAGGGCTGTTGCTGTGTAAAAACCATGCTTCACATATTGGACTGGGACAAATTTCTGAAGAATGTAAACTTGGAGCGGAAGAAAAGAGAGCGGCTGCGGCGGCTGCTTGGGGAGATGGTAGTGTGGGTGTGGGGCCTGAGGTGAGTGGAATGGATGATATATCTAATAGAAGGGAGAATGTTTGTTTATTTGTTTATTGATTTGTTTAGGAGGATGAACAACCGATGGACAAGGAACCTGGAGAGTTTGAATTATCTGACATTTTTGAATTTACTCGGTCTGGGATTGAAGCTATTGTGGAGGATCAAGTGACGCAGAGATTTGCTTCGGAGGAACTTAAGGTACTAATGGATAAGGATTTAAAATGAGTTATTACTATGAGTCATTTGATGGATTAGAGTTGAGTTCAGTAAGGAGAGTTTAAAGGTTATGAATGGGAGTTCTTTGGTATCAGGGTCGTCAAGTCCGTCGGTAGTAGTAGTGAGTTCATCTTGTACGAATGAACGAAGCATATGTTTATGATGTAGATTGATGAATTGAATGAATGATAGTTCGATTGAATGATAAGCGTGACTAATTTTACAGCTGTTTGTTGATATTTAATGAATTAATAACCTCTTCGTTTACTACGTACGTGCATATGTACATAGGTGACGAGTATGAATGAATGATATCAATAATGAATGACACGACACGAGCTTCAAGAGTTGAAAATGATTAATGATTGATTATTTACTGACTGATATATATGCTTATCTATTACAGTCGTGGAATTTGTTGACAAGAACCAACCGAGTTTACGAATTCATTTCATGGCGTTTGTCGTTCATTTGGATAGTTGGTTTCTGTATTCGGTATGGAATTCTACTTCCGTTTCGGGTTACGATCTGCTTCCTTGGGGTGAGTTACTTAGAATTTATAGCTTATCGATTACTGTACTGATTTTATGGTGGGAAGTACTAATTTGTTTTGTTTCTGATTCAAGGTGGTCTTTTTGACAATGTCTACAGCACTTGTTGGCTGTATCCCAGAAAGTTATCATGGATTGAAGCAACGTCTTTACAGAATTGTGTATCTTCACGCCTTTGAGTTTTTGTCTTGGTCCTTGTCTGCCGTAATTAGCCATCATCATCGGGAAAATAGTCCAGGAGGTGGTAGACGTGTTTAATTGAATTATTAAGTCGGTAATTTGTTAATGAATTTGTAATGACTTTTCAGTTGCTAAACGAACTCTGGATGGAAAACCGGTTACACAAAGAGGTGGAATTTGTGTTGCTAATCATACTTCTCCAATTGATGTCCTTGTTCTTGCCGTGGATCAATGTTATGACATGGTGCGTGGAGGGATATTAATAAAGTTTATTTAAATTGTATAATAACTACAAATATTCTCTTTTCCGTTATTGAAACAGGTTGGTCAACGACATGGAGGATTTCTAGGCATTCTACAACGAGCTCTTGCCCGTGCTTCGTCGCACATTTGGTTTGAACGATCGGAAATGAAGGATCGAGAAGGTGTTGCGCGACGGTATGTTTTTGGCTTGATCCTAATTTGAATTTAGTTAATAACTTTCATTTCAAATGTCAACTAACAATAAGTGTTTGCATATAATTTATATTCCAGGTTAAGAGAGCATGTTGAGGATACGAGTAAACTTCCGATTCTCATCTTTCCGGAAGGCACTTGTATTAATAACAGTGCTGTTATGCAATTCAAAAAAGGTTCCTTTGAAGTTGGTGGCATTATCTACCCTGTCGCGATTAAGGTATACATAAAAACATAATATAAAGCATGTAAACTTATGTAAGTATAAACCTAATAGAAATCTCTCCCATTTTTGTAGTATGATGCCAGATTCGGCGACCCATTTTGGGATTCCAGTAATTACTCCATGGTCCAGTATTTGCTTATGATGTGAGTTTGCAGAAATATTTAAAACAGTTGTGCAAGTCTGATGTTAATTTTGTTTTTATAGGATGAGCAGTTGGGCTATCGTTTGTGATGTGTGGTATCTTCCACCAATGTACAAGAGAAGGGCTGAATCTGCAGTAGAGTTTTCGAATAGGGTAAGAGCTCTGACCTGGTTTTTATGATTTATGTTTTTATAAATTTTTTTTTTTATATTTTGCAGGTTAAATCCGCAATTGCACGTAAAGGTGGCCTTGTTGATCTTGATTGGGATGGGGGATTGAAGCGAAGTTTTGCCAAAAAAGAGTGGAAAGAGCAGCAACAGTTTGCGTATTCGAGAAAATTTACAAACTCTAACAAAGAAGCTTGAAAATCTGATACCTAAATTAAATTAGTTGGTTAAATTACTTCCGCAACACTTTGTATTTTGATTGTTTTGTAAGAAGAGTCTATTTTAATAACTAGAATTTAAATATGTTAGTAAAACCAAACCACTCACTAAATGTAAGTTGAATAATCCAGAGCAAAAGTTGGAAATGGGCGTATATACGTAATTATAAGTAAAACTTCTGAAATAATGAACCTTGTGAGACTGGACAATACTTGTTTTGGTTGTTTAGTATGTTAAGTATTTATATAAAGTATTATATTTAAGAAATGGCATTTAACATTTGTTATCACCTTGTAAGTCCGGTTATTGCAGTGCAAATATTGATTCAATCAAAGAAAATAAAAATACTTACGCTGGCATGAAGTGTTTGATTTTTATTTCATTTCTAAATCGGGTATACACCAAGAAACAGGTATACAGGTAGATTCTGGATAAAAATAAATAAAGTCTAGTATTTTCTGTTCCAAGTATGGTTGAAAATAGTTAAAAGCATGATAAAATGAGAATGGTGCAGGCAAAATAGTAGATCCATAAGGTAATCTAAAAAGGTAAGACATGATAATATGTTAAATCTATATGAAAAATATATAATGTATGAAGAAATCTATTGGTTTGGTGTTGAAAATTGAGGGAGAAGAAGACTGTTAGAGAAGTCCTCTGTTTCCTCTTCATCGGTATCTTCACTTTCTTCCGAATCGGTGTTGTACAATCCTCGGTTGTAGACTGCAGTGAGGGTTTCTCTGAAGTGATCAATGTCTACTACCTCGTCCCCTACGAGGTGCTCCATTTCATGCACAATTTCCTGTAGCAATTAAGGACAGAGAATACAGGTTAGAATAGAAAATAACGACGATTACACAAAGATTATTAAGTTTAATAAGAAAGATTACCTCATCATTCCCATGATCCAGTAATTGAGCTTGTTCTTCTTGTTCCATCAGATCGTCGGCTTCACCATTGCCCATAACACCAGTAGCAGCACTAGTAGTCTGAGGAGTAGTAGTAGCAGCAACTGTAGAAACATCTTCCTCATCCCCACTGGAATCCATCTCAGGCTCCTCCATCAACTTGTCAGTCTCTTCTTCTACTTTAGCCTTCTTATTCTGACTTTCTGGAGGATCCTTAAGTGGAATTGGTAAGGCGTGAAGAGAACATCCAAATTTATCTAGTTCTGAGAGCACTGGAGTATTACAAACGTCATCAGAGTCTGGCCCGAGTCGAAAGTTACATTGGGTATACAGCTTCTGGAACTTGTCCTACAAACAAACCAGTGTCAAAATCAAATGCGTTTCCTCCATATTGTTGATATTCATTGATTATATGATTATTACTGAGGCATACCTGTGTAATGTGTTTGAAACAGAACTGAGACAACGGAACTGACCATTCCTTGCATTTTTCACGAGTACCAGATCCATATGAGCAGGGTAATGCACGGCCCCTTCGTGCACGCCGTAGTCGTAGTTTTATTTCTTCTTTGCTTTCGGCTGGGTGGAGTGGAAGCGATGCATCCCTAGCACTACCACCAGTGGCAGAAGAGGTGCTGCGACGATAAGATTCAAAAAGTTGTTGTCGTCTCCTGAGCACTGACTGTCGTAGAAGAGACCGGGGTCCTGTATTTTTTCGATGAGCCAACATTGACATTGTATCGTTATACATCTTTACTTGATTTAGAATATGATCTTGGGTCAATTCTGGGTTACTATCCGTTGACAATAATTTGGGGTCCGTTGTAAAATTGTCTCCTTGGGTTCGTAGGAAACGACATTTTTGATTATAGCTCTTCCTTGCGTTAATGTATTGTCGCTTGAGTAGATCCATCTCTTGTACCATGCATTCTTGTAGCTTGACTAGAGCTGCACGAGACATTTTGACACATTCTTCGACTGTATAGTAGCCAGCGGTTCTGTATCAATCAGGAAGAAATTATAAAATAGACCTATGATATAAGAACCATCGAATATCTAGAAAAGTGTCAGTAGATGGGTACAGCGCTACCGCAAATGTATTTGCCATGCTTATTCTGACCACTCAGAAAATTAAGAGGATTTGTTTGAAAGAGCTCACTTGAGTGTACTGTAATCTGGCACATTCCCATCAACGCAGGCCGCATCACAATCATCCACATCTGAGTCATCATCACCTTTCTGAGCTTTATATAAATTTCCTACACTGGTGGATGCATCATCACTTTCGTCAGAGTTTGAAGAATTATTGAGCGTATCCCTATCGTCTTCTAGAAAGTCTTTCCGGACACAGTAACTTCCAAGACCATCCGCTATAAAATTATGATAAGCACACAGATAGATGAGAAGTTGTTGACATATTTTTCAACCAAATGTGTAGTAATTGTTGTTATTGTTACTCACGTTCCATAATTTTCCCTTCAGCCCGGTCCAAATTGCATCGCAAGTGTTTCACGAGTCCTTCAGTTTTATCGAGTGGTTTTGGCGAACGCGACTTTTTGATGTGAGCATTCGCAATGGTCAATGCATGGATATCGCAAAATCTTAAAAACAGTAAAGAAATGAGTAAAGTTATTGATTAGAATCATGTATCATGAATTAATTGAACTTACAGCCCCTGAGAGCTCGAGCGAGGAATGAAGCGCCCACATTCACGACTCCCTTTAACATATTTGCATCTTTCAAAGTTAACGGTGGCACCTTCGTCAACGTGGTGAATACAGAATCGAGAATTAGGTGCTCGTGGGTATGAGCAGTGATGATAGTTGTACGAACAGTGGTTGTTGTCAAAGGGTGGACATAGGGTAGAATGTTTTTGACGAGAGTAACGGTTCTGTAATATAATAACAGAGAATAAATTAATTTCAACGCCAATATTCATTTATTTGAGTGACATTAAGAAACAATCATGTTTCAAAATAGAAATGGTAATGGTAAGGTTATACTGGTAACAACTCTAATCTACAGTAATTGCATAAGTATTAAAAAAAATTAAGGATAATTGCAAGACAAGAAATGTAATGACATCTCTAGAAAAAACTTAAGTTACTGATGCAAAATGATACGACGCTGATGGAAAAGATCAATTTACATATGTATATGGGTAATACCACATTTCAACGATAACCAAACAACTAGAACTCGAGGAAAATATATACGATGAACGAATGAATGAGGCGTGCTTACCTTGAGTGGAGAAATGAGCAAAGGACTCCCAACGCTCATACTGCTTCCGCTACCGCTACCACCACCGCTACCACCGTTTCTTCTAAGACTACTCAACGCTTGCATTTGACTAAATGGTGAAGTCGATGCCATATTGATACTGCTAAACTGCGGCATTGATGAAAGCCTTGGTAGGAATGGGTCAAAGTATGGCCCGAGGCTACTGATACTGCTGCTACTTGTCATCGCGGATGAAGTTATTGGATAAGGTTGAATTGGTTTAAACATGTATGGACTCCCAGAAGTAACGGGTGAGGAATCGCTCCCAACAAATGTTTGACTTGATTGTAGATTGTCCGACGCTGCTGTGGTGGTTCACATATGAAGAAATTTTAAACTCTTGCATCAATCTGGTTTAAAATGAATAAACATAATTTAAATTACCTTGATTCTGATTGTAACCACTGAAATTAAAGAAATCTGGTACATGACTAGTAGTTGTTGTTGGAGAAGTAGTACTAGTTCCAGGTAATAATGAAGGAGGATTTAGGAACAAGTCGTTGATTCGTACTAAAGGTTGAGTACGGCATCGCACTGAACCAGAGGTCGCGAAGTTGTTAGAAGAACTAGAAGATGTTGGTGGTTCTATTCCATATGAGGAGAAATTGAAGTCCAACAATTCCCCGGGACTAGTAGTGCCAGCTTCCAATCTTTTCAGAGATGCTTCTACCCGTTGCGAGTATTCATCTAGCCATAAACATAAACCACTTGCAATGTATGATTCAATTAATTATGCTATTACTAAAAATGTTGATAAAAAACGGCTCACCAGGTTTAGGAGGACTTGCAATTTCACCCTTCCCAACCACAAGAGCACCTCTTCCACCACTACTGCTGCCACCATTAACGGTGCTACTGTTGCTACCACCATGCAACACTGGTGACATATTAATATGAAACATTCCACTAATAGGAGCAGCAGTCATGGAAGAAATGTGCGGAATTTCCTTGCCATCTCGAAGTTTCATCATGGAATTATTTTTAACGCCAAGATTCGCTGTACCACCAACTTTGGCAGCAGGAAGGGTTACAGCGTCCTTGCGGGAATGCATTTGACGGAGCAAGGTATGATGACGCTGTCCAGAAGACTCTAAGCCAGATGCAGCTTTTTTCTTCTTGTGCATTCGACTTTTAGTCCATGGTAAACGAATTTTCTTTAAGGAGACTTCCTTTCCAGTACGGAGATGACGAGTGTTCAATTCTTTGAGTTGATTTTCTTTTCCTTTCTGTAATGGGAAAAGTTATTTATACCCCACCAGTAACATACCATTGAATTGACAGAATGATAGAACTAAACGTACTGTGATTAGTATTACAAAATCCTCCTGTTTCATCAACCATTCAGCCGGATACAAGTGTCGGTTTTCTGGTTTAACCATTATGGGATAGGCGTCTGCAATTTTTCTACCATTGGGGCCCATTGCCATTGCAGTGCCATCACCCTCCAAGTCCTGCACCAGCGATTTCATCTCTGTCTTCCTTTCCCTATCTCTTTGAATCTCTTTGAGCTGACTTCCCACCATCTCGCAGTATAAGTTTGCAAGCTCCTGTTCATCTTCCGACAACATAAAATTGTCATCTGGGGTCATAAGTTCTTGAAAAACTTCAAGCTCACCTACAGTGAGTTTTGGTACAGTTCGCCGTGCTGGGCCAATATATGATCCCATGACAAAGCTGGGTTGAAACTGTCCAGAAGTTCGGGGGGTTTCATGCAAAAGTCGGTTAATTTCTTCTGTTTTATCCGTTTTGCGCACTAGTTTTCGACCATATGATGAAATTTGTTGGACTGATCCTGACAGTCCAACGTCGTCATCTTTTTCATTTGAACTCAACGGTTCTAATCCCGAGTCTGAGCTGGACGAATCCTTATCTGCGTCACGGGGGCCTTTTTTCTTTTTGCTCAGAATTGGAGATATAGACAAAGCACTAACGAGTTTAGCAATGGATTCCTTACACCAGTCGGGAACGGTAAAAGATAGTTTTCCATTGTCATTTGTATAGTTGGCCATCATGTCTTGGAGAACGGTGCGGCCTGCAGCGTAATCTGCTTCTTGTTTTTCCTTGCAGTAAACAAGCCCTTCTGATGCTGATTGGGAAGTGAAGGAAGTAGATGAAGTAGGAGTGAGGTGATTGGTGGCACTATCAGGTGGGGTTGGTGCGGTGAACAGGGATGAAGAAGGTAACGAGTTTGAGCTTGGAGGTGGAGGGGGCGGTGGAAGAAGTAAAGATTGCTCACCAGCTTCAACTCCTTCAATGTTCTTGTCTTTCTCGGAACTAGAGTCAGCCGCCGTAGTAGAGGTAAAATAGGCTCGCATACTTTGATTTCTACCTAAAATTCAGAATAACGAATAGTCATATAAAATTAATGCTAAACGTTAATGTTAAAAATTGCTAATTAGAATGAAATTAAAACAAGGCTAACCTTCTGCCGCGACAGCTGCAGCCATGGCCTTATTATGCACCCCCATGATATTAGCAAATCTTTCTGGAACTTTATAATGTACAAGTTTTCTCGGTGGCGTTGGTGGTTGAGTTAGTTGAACTACTGCAGGGGAGCTACTGCTTGATCCTGCAGCAGCCGGAACCCGGTTTGTTGGGGATATTACAGGTGACAGGACAGTTTGATCCATAAAGGTTACCTTAGACTTGTTCGTGTTAGGGTTAGAGTTCTTGCCAATGTCAATATTCGCTTCAGTTGTTGAGGATTTAGTATTCGAATTGGGACTAATATAACGTCTAGCATATTTTGGCGATGTTTTCAAGACGCAACTACTGTTGGTTGTAGGAGCTAGAACTGAAGACTTTCTAGACTTTGGGGGACGTCCAATAAGTGGTCGTTTTATATCATTTTCTTGATAAGAAGGACCTTCCAGTCTTCGCTTAAACTTTTTCTCTTCTTTATCTTTACGAGATTTTTCTACTTTTCCTAAGAAAAATACCCACACTCATTCAATGAAAAAATACTTTTATCATAATCTTTGAATTTGCGTGAATGTCTCACTCACCATGCGACTTGTTTCGTCTCTGTTTAACATAATTGGATGCTTGAGATCCTTTTTTGTCCATATCTTGTCCCCCGACAACATCGACACGTTGAAAATCTTGATCTTGTTCCTCTGTAGGAGAAGTCTTTTTCACTTTTCGTTTTCTATACTTTTTAATTGGATGATTTTCCGTTGCTAAAGATGAACCACCACCTCCTCCACCATCTTGATGCTCTTGACCAAGTGCACCCACACTAACTAATCCATCCTTTTCTTTGTCATCATCATCTTCCTCGTCACTGGGAGTCTGTTCTCGTGATCTTGATTTTGAGGGTGATGGGGCTGAAGCTGTTCTCCTATTTCTGGGTAAACCTCGTTTCCCAGTGGAAGCAGAACCATAAAATTCTTCATGACTTAGAATTCGAGGTTGTATTTCATCAATTTCTGTAGAAAAGCTAAAATCACAAAATAAAGAGAGGTTTAAAAGTGTTTTGATGATAAATTTTGCTAATATTTTTCACCTTCTCACGACCAGCTTTTCTTTCCGTGACCTGTGTCCAGATGGTGTCGAGACGGGACAGTTAACAGTTGATGAGGCTGGTGTTGATGTGGACATTGTCGACGTGGGGTCATCCTCAGACGCTGCCAAGATGGTCTCACCCTCGGATGTTTCCATTTTTACAATTACTGCCTTTTCAGTTTCCATTTTTCTTACAATTAGTTAACTCATGTCGACTGCCATCAATTCAATGTTTTAAATTGCAAATAATTAATTCATGGGACGGATTCTAATTGAGCTACTTCTGATCTGAGGAACCAGGTCATATTGTATTATATACCATTTTGTTCAGCTCGTCGAACTGAACAAGAATCTGAAACCCGTTATGTATCCCAAGGTCACAAATCAGGTCAGAAGGTCAAATTTTCGAAAACTTTTCAGTTTCTTTCTCCATCCCCGGAAAGGGGCCTCGGTCGGCATTAACTTTACGTATTCAATACAAGGCTATATAGTTGTTTAGTTAGTTCGTGCACCTACCACTGCTCCCGGGGGGGGGGGGGGGGGGGGGGGGGGGGGGGGGGGGGGGGGGGGGGGGGGGGGGGGGGGGGGGGGGGGGGGGGGGG
>JAQIWQ010000609.1:0-15118 GCA_034695825.1 Folsomia inoculata
ATGTTCCTATGTAAAAATCTAATACGAACTGTGATTGGATTTCCATTTCATAGTCACGTACTTACGCTGCATAATACGTTAAATTATAATTGTATGTCGTGTCCAAATTGTTCAGTCAAGTCGAATTTAAATATTATTGTAATGTATTAAAAGTAAATGTGAGAATGTTTCAGAGTGCCCAGCCTTAGCGGAGTGAGCGATTGTTTTTGGAGGTCTCAGACTACTTTCTGCTTTCTTTCATTCCACATGGATTTTGGATTTCGATTCATTCAATTCTAGTTGTTTTTCGTGTGTGATTTTTGTTTTGTCTAATCGTTCTTGGTTTGGGTTTTTTGTTGATGTTTTAATTTATACATCAATTCCAATCGAGTTGAAGAACATGACGAAGCCGAAACGACATTCCGCCCGCTCGAAAGTTGACAATGACGATGGAAAAGTACTCCGCAGATCTAAATCTGTTGTGGCTCTGAGTCGAGGAGCAGAGCGAACACCCCCTCCATTGTTTTTCCCAATTAAGGTGGTAAAATAAAGGAATGAATGCAAATTTTACCAGAATAGATAAATGAAGTAAATTGTGTATTTTTTGTAGGATCGTAAAAGTTTGTACAATCCGAAGGACTCACTCTTCAACTTTGAAGTACTACCTAGAGATAAGCGTCGTAAATCTACAACTTCAGTACCTTCACGGAGTAAGTACTTATGGATTGATATATTCCATATTCATATTCAGATACATATGAATGAACTATAAAATGTATTATTATTTGATGTCAAACAGAATCAACGACGTTTGAAAACAAATTGGATACGTCTTCGTCTTCTGGGAATACAAGTGATGAGTCTACCACAGCAAAATCGAAAGACTTGAAGAATGTCTTTACGGAGGTGGTTATTCCACAAGACAAAAAGGTGCCTAAGCGCAAGGTCGTTCTGGCAGTCGCACAGGAAAAATTAACCGAGGCAAAGAACAAGTCGTCGTCTCGCAAGTTAAAGGAAAATAAGAATGGGCAACGGACTAGTTGGACAAGAACCAAAGCTGAACATAGTTCCAAAGAAGAGGAAATCGAGGGGGAAAATTCAGATGAGAATAAGAAAGACCCACCGGGTGATCAGTTGGTGGTACAAAATTCGACATCATTGTCTCCGCAAGTCCTTCAGAGATGTACTTCAACTGGAACGGTCCCAGAGGTTGAGGTGGACACCAGTCTAGATGTAAATCGTGTTGATGAAATCAAATTCAAAATTGACAGAAATGAAATTGAATTTTCGAAACTCACCAATGCTGGTGTCACAGGGAATAATATAGCACTCAAAACGTCGATGTTGGAAAATTACATAAAAGTCGTGCAGTTGACGGATGACCTCAGCTTACGAGAGTCGAACCCTGGAGTTGGGGTAGGGTCATTTTTTCATCATGACCAGATAACGACTGGGTATATTCATATCGCTCCAAAGACTTTGAAACCCATGTCCATTTCTACAGATGTCCGAATCGTGAGTCTACTGACTTGTCAGATTTTGTACATGATTTTTTTAATTTTTACGGTTTATGTTTTTTGTTAGATGCTGTGGGTTTTACAAGGGGAAGTAACGGTTCGCTCGACCGATTTTGAAACTCTGGATGGGACGAATTTTCTGTATGGAAAAACGTTGACGTGTGGATCTTGCATTTTGGTGCCTCCATTTACTCCATACATGTTGGAAAATAGGAATGATGACCACCAAGCGGTTCTTGGGTATGCCATGATTTCGTCATGATTTTGATGGATACGCTCAGAAAACATTGGAACAGCAAGATTTTTTTGTTCAAATCTTCAAATATTTTTTTTAAATCAGAAATTCAATGTTCTAATACAGCACAGGTAATTTTTATTTTTACAGTACGAAATTTGTAACCGTAATGAATTAAATTAATGAATTAAATGGACTCGTATAAAAAATGTTTTACGACATTGTTATGTTGCCTGCAGTCGTGTCACTTCTAACGTCCATAACATACGCGTGACATTTGTTTAAGCTTTTCCTTCTGAAAATCCCCGTGCAAAATCCATTCTATTCCTCATTTGTATCCTACTTCCTCTAATGTCTCGATTAACAAACTATCTCCCCGACACATCCAAAGATATGTTAACATCAATTAACTTCTCCCTGATTTTCAGAGCCAATTTCTCCATAATATGCATATATCAATGAATGAAATCAGATGAATCACCCTCTCCTGCAACAAAGTCAATGTAGCACCTCCCACCCATTTCATCCCAAGTTGAACATTTGACCTAGGCACTAGTGACTTATGGGTCAAGGTCACGGTCATGATATCATAGTGACAATAGTTTTCATGTCCTCTCGTTGTCGTTGTTGGATCCTTTCCGACAATCTGTCAGATAGATTTCCAAAGCTTGGAATGATAAAGAGTTTTTACGTACCAAAAATCTGAGAAATCCACTAAAAATCAAATCCTTTTATTATGGACTCGTTTTTGTTAGGCAAAATACTGAAGATGTTTGACGAAATCTCATGTCATGGACGAATGGTTTTATATCATACATCCAAGGAAGGGGTGATGCTGTTGTAAAGAATTGTGATGGGATTGTGTGGGAACAAATATTCATGTTCCATGTGCCATATAGTGGCTTCTCAAAACAATTATTAAAACAATTCAGTTTCATTACATACAAGTATTATCAAACTAATTACGGTTTAGATAATGAGTACAAGTGTACACGTCTGTGCAGTCTAACGAACGATTGAATTAAAGGTACTGTAATTACTCGATTCTTAAAATTAAATTACTTCATTTAGTTTGTTTAAATGATTCAAAGAAGAGTATTTCTTGGTCGATTTGATTTTTTTTGTTTTAGATTCGTGATAAATTCATCTAATTCCGTCCGACTTTCACTTTGATCTGATTTTCGGAGCTTGGAGAATACTAAATGTACGATGGATTTTTTTGTTGTATTTAAAGTTACTGGGCATGTTCAAATTCATTCACGGTTTGTTATATTGCAGGTTGCAGTTAACGTCAAGGACATGTTAATTAAAACCGTTTGATTTCATTGTTGATACTAAATCAAATCACGCATTTTTGGTGATCCCATATCCCATCCCATACATCTTCCAGAAAACAAATCAACCATATAAAGTAGTCATTCGTTCGTTGTATCGTGAATGAATGGCGACAAACCTTTGGAGGAAAACCACCAGACTGGTAGGCTTGGGCGTATGGTCTAACATCGTCAATATCCAAACAACAATATCAACTTCAAGAAGCGTTTGTAACAGTAAATTGTGGTCAGTTTCGAAACATTCAACTTTTCCTCGTCGATTCTGTTCTACAAAATTGGGCGTTATGGAGGAAATAAAAAATAATGATGCTCCTGCGACTGCTACTATTTCTCCCAATACATCTAAAGAACCAATTGATGCAAATGGAGCTGAAAATGATGAGCTTGTGAAAGAAGCAAGTGGAGAAAGTGTGCCAGTAGAGGAAGAAAAGACAATCCAAGAAGAGGTCCAAGTACCACTACCCCAAGAAAAGAAAGAGTTTTTGCGTCGTAAAAAGATGGTTGTAATGCTAAGCTACTGTGGTCAAAATTATCTTGGAATGTAAGTACAGTGCAAAACCAATGCCAGAAACGGGAATCTAACGCATGTGTTATAAATATTTTAAGGCAGAGGAATCCAGGAGCGAAAACTATAGAAGATGATCTACTCCAATCTCTCTTGAAAGCAGGATATATTGATGATGAAGCGTATAAAACACCACGAGTCATGCAATTCCAACGAGCAGCAAGAACAGATAAACATGTTTCAGGTTGAAATTACTACAATTTAAGTTTTTGGACGGATGTATATCCTTTGTTTCATAATTTCAGCGGCCCGGCAAATTGTATCACTCAAAGTACCAGATGTAATTGACATTTGCAAGATAAATTCATTCCTTCCTCCCGAAGTTAGAGTGATGGGTGCTAAAAAAGTCACAAAAGGATTTGACTGTAAAATCAATTGCGATGCGAGGACGTACATGTAAGTTGGTCATATTCTCTACCGCTTGTGTGTCCGTTTACGATGGTTGATAACTGACTTGCAGATCGAAGTTCGATTGCGTCTGTCTAAACCTTTAAGTACAATGAATTCTTATTTCAATTCCTTTTTTTCAGGTACATGATTCCAACCTTTGCCTTTACTCCCATCGACCAAGACGTCACAGAGAATTACAAGATTAGTCCAGAGGTACTAGAAAATCTGAGGACATCTCTTAAGTTGTTTCTGGGAACCAAAAACTTTCACAACTTTACGTCTAGAAGGAAACCAACAGATCCCAGTTCCAAGCGATTTATAATTTCTTTCACGGCTTCAGATCCCTTTGTCAAGGATGGACTTGAGTATCTCATACTACGAGTAAAAGGACAGAGTTTTATGCTCCATCAAATAAGAAAAATGATTGGACTTGTCGTGGCCTATTTGCGAGGATTTGCTGGAACTGGTAGGATTTCGACCGCTTGCGCGATTTTAGCGAATAATATTAAACTTGAAATGAACTATATAAGAAAATGTACTTTTCAGATACCTTTACAAAAGCTTGGGAGCTGGAACGAATAGACATCCCAAAAGCACCTGGGGTAGGTCTTGTACTGGATCATGTCCACTATGAACGTTATAACCAACGTTATGGAACGGATGGAATGCATTCGGTAAGTTGCTTATGTTAAAGATACGTCAAAGATATGCTAAAGATATGTTGTTTAAGTTATGTCAAAGAATAATAAGATTGTAACAAAACACTTATATTGGTTATAGATGCTAACTTGGGATGAAGTTTCAGAGCATGTTGAAGACTTTTGTCAGAAATATATTTATCCCGTTATAACAAAGACTGAAAATGAAGAAAAGTCAATGTTCGAATGGTTGACCACACTCCCATACCATACTTACGATGTTAGACGGCAGATAACAAACGTTGAGGTTGGAGATGAAGATAATCCAATATCTACTCCGAAAGAATATAGTGGAATTGGGTGGGCTGCTTTGGCCACGGAGAAGGTCGGCGCTGGACCCGTGACTGGGTTAGAGAAAGATGATGAGGGGGAGGATTCTGATGAAGACGCTGCCAGTGGTCCTAAAAGTAAAGGTAAAAGAGGTCGCAAGAGCTCTTCTGATGCTGGTGAAGAAGATGACGATGACGATAACGAGTTTGTTCAAGCAGAACTATCAAAACGCCGAAGGTTAAAATCAAGTTAGGTTCAATGTATTGACTGTCCTAGGATTTGACAGGATTTTTATTATAATGATGTATAATGTATAGTATAAGCAAATACATTTTTTGTTGTAGTAGTTAAATTTTGTGCATTGGCGAAAATATAGTGTAGTAAAGTTATTGTTCGTCGATACCTTTGACCTTAAATGGTATGTAATATCCATTTAAATTGTTCATCTACTTATCATCTCGCAAATCTCAAAACCATATTATTACAAAAGCCAAAACTATGTAATGTACATACATGATAGGCATGCATTCCTTTTTTTAAGTGATGTTCCAATTAAAAATTAACTTGAAAAAGCAAGTCAGGTCGAATACGGAAAACTGACCAGCTGAGTGATGTTGATGGCTTTCTATTGAGGAGGTGGAGGCTGTTGTGGAGGTGGATAACCGTATGGATTGTAACCCATTTGTTGTTGAGGGTAGGGCACGTTGTAATCTAGAAGAGAAAGAGGTAAGAGTAGTGCGAAAGCGTAGATGAATAGATTTAAAAAATGTTTATGATGATTACTCACGAGAGGGTAAAGGAAAAGTTGCATAAGGATTGAAAGTAGCAGGCATCGGCGTAAAAGGATAAGGCTGCTGTTGGTGGTATGGCATTGGCATACTCTGGGGATAATTGGGTGGATATGGAAGTGCTCCTTGTGCTGGTGGGGCTCCCGGATACGTCGGAGGTGCACCGGGGGCATATGGCGGTTGATATTGAGGTGGAGGGGCTGCAACATTGGTAGGTGGAGGTGCAGATGTAGGAGTCACATTAGTAGGCGGAGGAGGTCTTGGGGGTGGCGCAGCGTTTCCACCTGATCCACTTGACGCATCTCTAGTCACATCTCGTAATAGTTCCTCTTTTTCCGTCTTTCGGGCGAAACAAAAATCACTGATCTTGTTTTGGAAGGCGAGAAGCAATTGGGTCAAATCATTATAGAACTTCCTTCCCTCTTTAATATTGCTTTGCAAATCAGTGAATGCATCATATCCTTCAGCAAGTTGACGCATCATTGCATCCCTACGGCTTAGAGTGTCAGTGGATGCATTCTTTTTTCCAAAATATTCGTCACTATTTTGTTGAATGGAGACAAGTAGTCCCTCTTGCTTTTCCAGATTTGCCTTGACTTGTGCCTCCAGGGATCCTAGAGCTTTACCCAACAGTTCTACAGACATTGCCGGCTCATTGATGGCACCATCTTGGGCAAGGGCTTTCAAGAATGGAGTTTTCATGTCGAACGCCACCGTTTTAAGGGAAGCCTCTAAAGTTTCCCGTTCCCTCTTTAGTTGTTCCACTTCCAACATGAGACCTTTCAAATTTTCACGTGCAGCTACGGAACCAGTGGATTTTGAAGGGTTAGAACTTTTAGGAAGGACATCAGCGAGACCGTGTTCGCCTCGACTAAGCATTTGAATAGCTTGTTCGTGGGTGGCCATCTTCCCACGGACAACTTCATCTGCTGCGAGGGCGTTGTTTATGATTTCTCTGTAACGAGCAGCGTTCGTCTTGAAGGTAGAATTTAGTTTATCGGATGGAGTTCTGGTCCATTTTGCTGTTAATTGAGCACGTAGTTGATTGTCGGATTCTTCCTCTTCGCGTAAAAGTCGTTCAGCCTGAAATCAACATGCGAATAATAGTAATCAAGAACGTGAACTGATTTTATTGTTTTGTAATACCTCATCCAAAATTTCCTTGTTTCTTTGCACCAACTCTGGTATTTCTTGAACTGATGAAATCAGCTCCGTTGAACCTCCAGCCTCGTGAACCGATTTTGCTTTCTCTTTCAAAGATTGAGGAACATCATCTACTGCTCCTTGGGAATCCTAGTGAAGGAAACTTTACCTCTTTAATTTGAAATTTTAGGAAATAAATTCTAATTTTACCTCCAGTGCAGCAGGCAAATTCAATGAAGCTAAAATGGAATTCAATAAGGAATTTGCTTCCTACAAGCAGACAAATATGAGATGTATACCACCATTTACTAAACCGCAAGTAACATACCCGAAGTTGATTAATCTTTCCTCCTGTCATTTCAGTCTTGCGAACTTCACAAGTTGCAATGGCTTGATGAACTTGAACAGGAACCATGTTGGAAAATCTAGAAATCAAAGTTCTATAGTAAGAGATACTGAAAACAGTCCAAAAGTCGATTATTTTAACTTACAAATCCCTGGAGAAATGTTCGCACATCTTCTCCTGAACTGGCAAAACTTTAGCAATTCGTGCTGACGCGACTTTATCAATAGGGGACAATGCAGATGCCTCAATAACACGTTCATGATAAATAAAATCGTTATCCTTCTTAGCTTGTTGCAAAAGTCGGTTTGCTTTGTTGACATAATCGACAAAAAACTGCGCATTTCCGGATCGTTGTTGTGCTTGCTTTAAAATCTCCACTGTCTGGGTCAGCCTTGTAATTTGTTCCCCAACTTGTTTCTTTTCACCACAGACTTGGGATTGGAAGTATTGGGCCTTTAAAAAAAGGTTGAAGAAAAATATATAAAATATTACATAATAAATATATGACCCTACGAAATATTGTAAAACAATGCCTCACCAGCGCTGAATAGGCCGCCTGTTTGCCAGCCACCTACAATTTTCATCATGTAATTTTCAAGTACAGTTTGAGGAAATATAAGTTCAAATAAGCTGATCCTTACAGTAGGGATCCAATCCTTCTCCCAATTATGCTTGACGGTATCTCTTTGCAGCTGTTTTAATGCGTCAGCATACATATCTTCACTGCAAAAAACAAAAAATTGATTGTTGTTACATAAGTTCAACCATGAATGAGTGTGAAATGTTTAATAATGAGCGAATCATTGTGATTTTATGATCATTGCGGTATGATTTTGGCTTACCACTGAATGCACAATCTTGCAACAGTTGCATCCTTCATCTTATCCGAAATTGCTTTCTTTACAAAAATCTCCTGAGCTTGAGCTGTATAAATATGAAGTTAAATAGATTAAGATTTAGGGAATCGGTAAACCCTGGAGTCAATGACGGCATGGGGTAGGACGCCGCCAGCAATTAATGATATGCAGGTGACAATTGTAAATAAATAAAATAGTACTAACCCAACATGAGGGCAGAAAGAGCGGAAACAGTGTCACCTGACAGGTCCGGGGTCGGTTCTTGACCCCCCATTGTAGTTGGAGCCATTTTAAGATAGGCAAATATACCGGAAGCTTGCTGAAAACAATAGGTAAATAATCTCTTGTAATCAAGGGACCTAATCGATACGGATCCGACAGATCCAATTCATCTAACAATTTTACCTGAAACATTTTTGCTGCACTTTTCATATCTTCATCGGATTCACCAATTCTTGTATGGGCTCCAATTTGGCTTTGCAAAGCAGCAATGTTAAACAGAACCTACAATCGCAAATGATACATATTATTAAATTATGATGAAACTAAATAATTTGATGTATAAATAAAAAAATAAATAAATTCTTCTTACGCAAACTTTTTCGTACGCCAAAGAAGGTACGTCTAAAGCAGGAATACACATAAAATGTTAACAATCATCAAATAACAGTGGGTTTGATTTAAAGAATCTTACTCAAGCTAACTCTTCCACCAAATAATCCTCCCTTATCAAAAGCATCCTTCCATTTAAACGGAATCTGAACCTCTTGTGGTGGAATTTTATTTTCCAGGCTAGAAATTTGGTCATAATACCTACGCAAACAAACAAACATTGAAGAATTCCATGTTGTAGACTACATCATTGATACATTTACTACAGATTTGATTATTTTTTATCTACTCACTTGAACAAAAGTTCCAGAGCAGCCGGCGACTTATCCAACGTCTTTGACAGTGCCTGCGTTCTCATATAACTCAATTCTTGAATATCCGCAGTAAAATCTTCAGGATTATCCGCAGTTGAATAGAGGGTGGCAATTATGTTCTTCAACGGTTTAACAATATCCACATCCGACGCCTTCTTCAAGGGGACACAAATTAGGTCCGTCATTGTGCTGCTAACTAGATTTTAATTGATCACCACGACTAATTGCAATTATGTATTAAACACCTTTGTCCTGAAACCTGCAAATGTCACCAAACAAACGGCTGAAATTAGCAATACAATCTACAACTAGATTATTCTGAGCTATTATATCGGCGATTGCTTAAATGCCCACAAATCAACAGGAAAACGTTAACTAAGTTTAATGCAATGAATGGTCAAAGTAGGGTGTGGTTTAGTTTAATGTTGCAACATTTCTACTAAACATTAGTAAAAAAATACTGGTATTTTAAAATGTGTTAATTAATACAATACCACCACCAACCATCCGTCAGCCTCGCCCACGCAAAACTGCAAGAAAATACAGTTGACAATGCAGAATACAATGGACATAAAATAACTGTCAATCCTCTTAATACGGTACTATTACGTAATGGAATTGGAAATACATTGTCCCGTTCTTTATCCTCAATACAATAGCAAAATACCATTACTCATTTCTTAATCATTTCTTTAACTTTAACTTAAATGTCTTACCTGATCTGATCTGATCCCTGTTTCACAAACTTGCAACGACGATGAAATCAATTTCAACCAGTATTTATAACTTTATCACCACCCACCCAGCTTTAGATAATAAGAAGATAAAAAATGTAAGTGGTATTGTTGACTTGAGAGATGAGTCACACAATGAAATAAAATTTAAAAAGTGTTGATGATGTGATGAATCCTCTCGACACAAAACTCAACCGTTCATTCTTCTATTTGTTAACTTGGTAGTATATATATGAGTAAGGAATGCACTTACTGCAATGACGAATGAGAAATGGCCAATATGACTAACCAAGACACGTATTGAACTGATCTCGTATTTTTACTTGTATGAGCTCAGTCCACCCTTCACCTCAGTCAGAGGGGCAAGCGGCGAGAATCTATTCTATCAACTACTAAATACATATCAAAGGGTAAAGTTCATTGTTCATGAAATGGGATAGCGTTAGTTATTGCGAGAAATCAGTGAAATGATGATAAAAATGATTCCAGACACTGTCTGGACAGAAAGTGAAGTGATGCATTCAAATGCAATCAGTTTATATATGGCTGGAGAAAGTTGTATAGGGAAGGAGAACAAGGAGAAAGTTGGTGGCTTGGATGTAATCACTAAATCACTAGACGGGACTGGATTATAATAGGTTTGGATGGATATATATTACAATTAAAATATGAAGACTGTGCTTGTTTTAAACACGTTTTACTACTTAGTTTTATTGTACTTGTTACTACATACTTAGGAAAGGAATGACATAAGTCTTATGTATTTAGTCAGAGCCTGGGCACTGCTAGGGGTAGAATTTATGATACATAATATGTAATACTGCTGCATTTTATTTGAATGTCAATTTTTGTGACTTGAATGGATCCAACTTTTTATAAAACAAAATATTTAAAATGCAGCAGACATGTAGTAAACTGCGCCAAATAGATGACAAAATTACAAATCCTACTATTATATTCCACGCCTTTGATCTTGTGACCTTTGATTTGAGGAGGTTGGTGGAGGTTGCGGTTGCAGCTGTTGTGACCTAGCAGGCTGACCTGTGTTGCCTCTAGCAGTTTCATTTATCTCCCTTCGAAGAGCGTCTACTTCGTCCCGAATGCTGCTGAGTTGTTCAAGCACACTTTTTCTGATCTACAAATATGGTGGACCTGATTTATTTGAAAATTTAATCTAATTCGGTCTAGGGTTCGCATATTTCGTACATACGTCTTGTGGAGTGGCTGAAAAATGTGTTCCGGGTGTTGGTGTCGGCGGTGGTCTTGGTGTCGGTGAAGTCGGTGTTGGTGTCGACGTCGATGCTGAAGACCCCTGTTGAGACGGAGGAATTGGAACTGGCGTTGTATTTCTTGATGGGGCTGGGGCACTATTCTCATTCGTAATGCCTGAAGATTTTTCAAAATTAAACAAACTTGGACTGATGGACGCTTCAGCCAATCCATGGATGTGAGATTCGGCCTTTTCAACATGAGTTGCAAATCCTCCTACTGTACTCATGTCTGATTCTACCTATATGGAGGTTATAAATTTATTCATCACTTTACGTAAACGTTTTTGTCAGAAACGCGTCTCACAGGATAGACATGCTCGTGAATCACATCGGATCTTCCAGTAGTTATGTTCATAACACTTTCCGACACATCCCGTCTGGAGAGAATTTCTATTGTTCCCGAGGGGGAAGCAGAAGTATTTCGCCCAAAGCTGGTGTGTCTTGTTCTAGAAGCAGTGGGTGCTATTATTGGGTCCGCAGCTCCACTCGGTACCCCTGCATTCATAGCACCAAGTCCAACTAACGCGGTTTTACTTAGTACGGATTTGTCGGGGTCGAGAGCTGAATTGCTGAGTTTATAAAAATTATGATAAATCAAAAGTTAGTATGGGTGGTACGAAATTCACCTCAATTCCACAAGATTGAATGGAGGTGGCTGATATTGATATCGAGGCGATGGTTGGGAAGCGGATGGTGATAATGATGAAGGTCTACGAAATTCGGGTATGGTCTCGAGTGGATTTTGGGCACTTTCTCCGCATGAAAGTTCTAGGTCATGAAACTGCGCAAAAAATTTAATTAGATATTATACAGGTGGATCTGAGGTGACATTGTTATTATATTCTGAGTTTTCCAAAAATCACTTAAAATTTTGGGGTAAGTTAAGGGTTGCCGAATAGTTGAGAACAGAGTTACTATTCTTTGAAGGGGTAGATTAAAATTTGTAGGTGCCCTTTGATTTTGTGGTGCCCTTACAGATAGTGTGACAATTCTAATCATAACCAAGCAACCTTCGTCATGCTTACTAATATTATATACTTATTAAAGGGGAGGGTGGGTGCAAGGTGGGTGCGGACTACCTATATTAGTGGTGCCCTAAATCTGAAAGAAACTCTTTACCTCTTTGCATACCGCTACATTGACCATAGTAGATGCCACACGGCTGACGCTCTCGTTAGATTTCATTGTGAATCCTTCGTCATCCCCAGCCGCCAAGCGATCCAATTCGTTTTGAACCTTCTTCCTCTAAAATGAACAGAAAACAGGACATTTCAAATTTACATGAATAATGCGTTGTCATTGGTTCAAAACAACGAAATTCATTTCATTCCTCCATAATAATATGTAACGCAAACGCACCTGTTCCTCAATAATTACTTCTACAATGTCAGACAGAGAATCCTCAAGGATTGTATATTCGTAAATTGCCAAAGGGGATAGGGGCGAACCCTTATACGGTTCAATAACACGATCTGACTCTGTAGTGGGGTGGTAGGAGTATGGGAGTGTTTTAGGCTCTTCTGAAACGTTATGATAATGCGGAAATTTTTGGACCCGTTTCCCATCTTTAATAAAGTATTTGTTTTGTGAATTGCTTTCTGTAATGTGATGTTCGCTGTGGCTTAGTTTAGGGGCAAGTTCAAGGTTTTGTTCTTCGGAAATCGTTAGGAGTGGGACGCTGTGGGTGCCTTGTGGGAATTCGAAGACTTCTTTGGCTTCAGACTTGTTTAATCCTACGTTCACTGGCGGTGTACCTAGATTTAATGTCGAAAAAGGTGTTGACGAGTCGTCTTCGTCAGAGTCGACGTTAATTGATTGCGAGACGTAGCCTTCTTCAAACGTAATATCTGGCGTGGGTTGCTCATATTCATTTAACAATGTATCTGTAACGTGAGGGGAGTCTTCTTGGGAGTTTATTTCACCAACCGGGATTTGATTACTTTCTTCCGATTCTATCGGCTCAGCGTTCCTGCTTTGGCTCTGTCGATCAGTGGAAGGGACCCAATATTCCTTAATTTGAAAGTTTTCAGCGATTTCGGGATCGGACGATTGGGGTGAAAAGTCACTAAACTGTTCATCGCTGTTATCCAATGGTTGTTCCAAAATTTCGTGCAAAGGGCCTGCAGGAGCAGTTATAGAAGGGCCTTTGTCAACGACTAGTTGCGGTATATGGGGCGAGACATGTAGGGCAGAAGGAGGTTCGGATTGGTCTTGGTCGACGACTAGTTGCGGTATATGTTGCGAGACATGTAGGGCAGAAAGAGGTTTGGATTGGTCTTGGTCGACGACTAGTTGCGGTATATGGGGCGAGACATGTAGGGCAGAAAGAGGTTTGGATTGGTCTTGGTCGACGACTAGTTGCGGTATATGGGGCGAGACATGTAGAGCAGAAGGAGGTTTGGATTGGTCTTGGTCGACGACTAGTTGCGGTATATGCGGTACACTTAGAACAGTAGCAGATTTGGATGGGCCTTGTACAACTACGGGTTCCGACTGCTCAGTTTGTTTGAGAGGGGTTTGAGAGGGGTCTGGATCAAACCATGGCGCAGCAAGTTCTGTGATACGTTTGGGTTCATCCATTGGATGGGGAAAGAGGACTTCGGAAATGTTGTCTGAGACATGCCCAGATGTGGATGGGGTAGATGTTGATAGAGTTGAATCGTGTATTTGTAATTCATCATTAGAAGTGGGGTCAGAGTATTTAAAGTGTAAGGCAGCTTCAATACTAGTTTGACTGGGACCTGGATGCGGACCATCCATGGATTCCCGAGGGGGAGTTGGGGCGCGTTCTAAAGATTGTGAATAGTCTGAATCAATCACGGGTTCCGCTGTCTTGGAACGTTGAAGATCCGTTTGAGAGGGGCTTGAACGGACCACGGCTACAGATGCTGTAGTCGGGTTGCGTTCAAGATCAAATTGAGAAGGGTATGGACCAATTATGGGGCCCGATAAAGTCGACGGGTTACCTTCAAGATCAGACTGGGAAGGGAATGTATCAATTATGGGATCCGATGACGTAGAGACACTTTCTGTGATATTCGCCGGACCACTTTTTATACCACGGGGTTTTTTGGAAAGTAGGTCAGTATATTTAAGGCCGGCGTCGTTCAAATCATCAATTGGGTTAGTTGTTGCAGTTTGATTTGGGTAAGAAGATAAAAGTGTTTTATCCTCTTCTGGAACTTGAAGATAATTCTGAAACTTTTTGATACTTCTCCCATCTTTAAGAAAATATTTGTTATGCGGTTCGCTTTGTTCCGTAGTAAGTTCAGGGTATTGCTCTTCGGAAACCGTTATGAGTGGAACGCTGTCACTAGTGGTTCCTTTTGGCAAACTAAAATTTTCGGACTGTTCCGTCAACACTTGCTGTTCCAGTTCTGATGTGGGATCATGATGGTTATCCAAGTCATGTTCAACAGAAGTTTGATCGCTATCCAGACTTACTAATGGTTCATCAATACCAACATCCCGGTACGTAGGTGGGGCTGATGTCGGTCTACTTGACTGGCGTTGTTTCGGCAGCCGTACTCCTTCTCCTCTTTTCACCATTTCGTCTTTAGGTCGCTTACGATGGAAATCACCCTTCGCAGAAAGGTGCGCGTCCTGTTTCACCATCTGTTTAGCTCGATTCCTCATCAAAACTGCTTTTTCATGACGAAGTTTATACTCTTGTAATTCTCGTTTTGCTTTATTATAGATTTCTAACTGAAAGAATAAAATCAAAATTGTCTATTAGATATTTTGTCATTTGGAAATTTTAAATAATCAAAATGACATAAAATATTTATTTTACATCCTCCTGCTTTTTTATCTTCCGCTTCTCTTCCGGTGTCATATTGGTCGTTCGACAATATTCTTCACAATACCAATTAAAAAGTTGGTCCTGCAACTGTTTCTTATGTTCATATTGCATATGCATGAGACGGACCTTCGTGTTAAGTTTCAGGGCTTGATGCTTTTCCTCTTCAAGAGCGAGGAGTAACTCTTTATCGTTTTGTACTTTTAGGATTGATGTTTTTTCCTTTATACTGCGCTGAAGTTGCTTCAAATCTTGCAAATTCTGTG